>PVJA010016129.1:0-44067 GCA_004027025.1 Myocastor coypus
CACACACACACACACACACACACACACACACACACACACACACACACACCAAAAAAAAAAAAATACTGGACTATGCCTGCATGTAATGCCAGCACTCAAAGCCAAGAGAGGATAAGCATGAGTTTGAGGCTAACCTGAACTGCGTATGTCTAGAGAGAATGTGTGAAGTTAAAATAATAAAAGGAAGGGCCCAGAAGATAGCTCAGCAGACTAAGCACCTTCTTTAGCAAGTGCAGGGACCAGAGTTCAATCTGGGGTCCTACATGCTATGCTGGCCCCGCCCCTGGGGTGCACTGAGTCTGCAGCTGAGTCCAGGTGTGGTGGCACATGCCTGTAATCCAAGTGCTGGGGAGGCTGAAAACAAGACGATCACTAGGAGTTCAAACTGCATAGTGAGACCCTGTACCGAATACATTTCTTTTAAATGAAAAAAAATAAAATAAAATAAACATGGGATCCCAGCCTTTACCAGATTCCATGAACTCATGGAACAGAAAAAGGCTTAAAAATATATATATACTCTGTGGCTCATGGATCAATGTACTTGATGGAGAAATTTTGATTGGTCTAGAGCTTGAATTCTCTTACATCAAGTGTCCATCCTTGATCTAAATTAAATTAGCTGGGCTCAAGGAATTGGTGTCAAATAGTACAGATTTGTTCCCCTCATCTTGCCTTTTCAAGGGAGGCTGTAGAAGAAGAGAGTGTGCCCAAGGAACTAAGTATGCTTTGGAGCCTCTGTATTTGCTAACAGTAAGTTTCCTTCCTTAGTCATATTGTACTGACCATTTAGAAAATATGTCATTGATTATTAAAGGAACCAGATATTTGAGTATGGAGATCAATATGAGTCAGAAGCACTGCTGGTGGTACTAATGAACTTCATATTAATAATGCAAGAAATATTAGAAACTAGAATCGTAAAACTTTGATGCTGAATGAAAAAGTCATTACTGGATCCTTGCAGAGCTACTGTTCTTCCACATCCATTTTCTCCAAATCATAGGGTATTCCAGGATAAACCTCTCATGATGGACTCCATATGTTCATGTAGAATATTCTAACAGTCCTTACAGCAGGAGAACAGCATAATAGTTAATTTCCTGCTCAAAGAGAATCAAGGGAGATTAGAGGATCTGCATTCTTCTCATCTTAGAGTGTTAAGAATTTTGAGTACTGAGGTTTCCAAAGAATTTCATTTTTCTGGGACAAACTACAGATTTACCTTCAAAAAATTACTCCCACACAGCATTATTCTCCTTGCTAGCTTTCCTTCAGTCACACCACTAATTCTGGGGGTTATTTGCAGCAGTCAGGGCTACTGGTTAGCTGGTTCCCATGAATTTCCTTCTTAGTTTCAATTCAGTATGCTGTTTTGATTTGGTGAATGTGACTTTACTTCACCTCTCCCTCCAGATGTCCATTTTTGCATTCCTTCTATTCTTCCCTAGTGAGGTCAAAGAGCAGGGAGTCCAGCAACAGGACCAGGAAATCCCAGACAGGTTGAAAAATCCTGTCTGCTTTCTGTTCTTCTCTCAAAGCAGGTGCTGTATAAATTTGCACCATTGAACTACACAACATGTTTAATTGAACCCACAATCATTCATTTATTTCTTTGTACCTAGACAGTCTGGCTCAGAGAAGGTGTCAAGTAAGTGGTTCTTTTTTTTTTTTTTTTAAAGTATTTTATTTTATTTTATTCTTATTTCAGAACTTTTGTTTGTTTATTTGTCTATTTTTATGGCTGGCTCAACCCCTCCTGAGGGGAGGGCTGGTGCAGCATGTGGTTTCCGGGGATCGAACCGCGGTCCCTGCAGCCGCCCAAGCTTTCCTAAGCAGGCGCTTTAGACCACTGAGCCATCCTGCCGGGCCGAAGTAAGTGGTTCTTGAATGAGTAAATGTGTTTGTTTCTGTGGCTTGAGACTGTCTCTGATTCTGCTTTTAGGACATTATTTCCTGCTATTAAGCAAAGACTTATTAATTTTGCATACACACATTCATATATACACACTCTGTTGTTCACTTAACATAGTATTTGAAGCACCTTTGTTCAATCTTTTGAATTTTTATTTTTTTTTCTTGTTTCAGAACTTTTGTTTGTTTGCTTATTTATTTTTATGGCCAGCTCAGCCTGCCCTGAGGGCAAGGCTGGCGCAGCATGTGGTGCCAGGGATCGAACCACAGTCCCTGCAGGCGCTTTAGACCACTGAGCATCCTGCCGGGCCCAATCTTTTGAATTTTATCTTCTCCCAGTCCCGGGAGAGTATTCCCCTGGTCTCTCTCCGTAGAGTTTGCAGCATATGTGGCTGGAGTCTAACACAGCATCCCTAGACTTCAGGCTGGTTAAGTGGGAAGCAGCCTTTAGGATGAAGTCAGACTCAATGGGAGAGCAGCACAGCTGTAGGAAACAATTGTCTAAGAACCTCAGGGCACTGGATTTGAAAGATGCTGGTGGCCCAGCCCTCCTAGGCTGTTATTTCATCTCTTCAAGCCTTAAGGAGAACCTTGCTCCATATCTTCCCATACTACCACCCCCTCCACCTCAAGCACTATGTCCTTTGCTTTATGGCTACCATGTTTGTCCTCAGACTGCTGCTATGAGTATTTTTTTTTTTTTTTTTTTAGGATAGAGCTTACAGAAATAGAGATGAGCCATTTACACTTGTTTAAACTCTGCTAGGCTGTGAGTATGGGCATCTAGGGCTGTAGGGTGAGGGACTTAGAGATTGGCAGCTAAGGGCTCACATCCAGATGAGGGGGTTAGAATTAGGATAAACTTCCCTCCCCAAGCATAGACCCTAAGCTTCATGAGGGCAGTGGCCACTTTTCTATCGTCAGTCTAAAAGTCTAGCGCCTACTTTAGGTCCTGGCACATAGGATGTACTAACATATTTGCTGGATGAATAGTCCCTGGCTCCAGGAGCTCACAGGCTAGTGGGGAGATAGGAAATAAGTGAGCAGGTAAGTAACTGAAAACTGTAATTGTTTTAAGGAACAAGAAAAAAGAATACTATATGGGCAGATTATATAGTCAGGAGGCAGAAGTGACATCAAAGTTGACTTGAAAGCATAAGAATCAGCTACTTGAAGGGTAGAAGGAAACAGAAATAAAAGAGATGCCCTTCAGCCCCTGGGGAGTTAGCACTGCCAGGGAGGAAGCCCGCATGCCTATTTATCTAGATTTTTATAGGCAATTTGTAGAGAAAGAAGGGTCTACTGTTGATTCAGGGTTAGTCTGTTCAATGCTGCCCCACCTTCTGTTCACTACATATCCAGCTTTGTTTCATAATGCCTCAGTCCGGGTGCTGTTGACTGGGAATCAAAGACTTTAGTGTGTGTGTAGCTGGCCATGCAGAATATTTGTTTGTTTACATGTCTGACTCCCTAACCAGACTATGAGCTCCTTGAGGGTAGTGAACTCTGTTTTATCCTTAGGACATGACACATTATCTGGCATACTTGACAATTTTGCTTAATGATTGAGTGATGGTTAATATTTATTGAGCTTTGCTTATATGCCAAGCACTATAGCAAGCACTTCACATGCATTATCTCATTTAATCTTCATACTAACTCTTTAAAGCAGGTAATATTATTACCCCCATTACATAGCTAAAGAAACTAAGGCCTTGAAATATGAAGCAATAAGCCTAGAGATTTGAATGTTAGACACTTAAACTGCAGAAGCAAGGCTAGTTTGTTTGTTTCTTTCTTGTTTTGTTTGTTTGTTTGTTTTTTGAGACAGGGTCTCATTGTGGACTTCAGACTGGCCTTGAACTTACTATGTAGCCCAGGCTGGCTTTGAACTTGCTGTGATCCTCCTGCTTCAGCCTCCTAAGCAGTGGAATTTCAGGCATGTGCCATCACACCTAGCAAGAGCCTGTCTTGCTAAAACAAAATACTTTTTCCCAGTTGCCTTCCAGTAGTTGGAATTGGTCAGAATTCTCAAGGGAACAGCATTCATATTACCTATAGGGTCTCATTAGCAACCCTTGGGACAGCTGTGTAGTGAGAAAATTGAAACTCAGAAATTAAGGTGCTTGGCCAAGTTCATAAAATAAATGTGTAAATAGTAGATTTCTTTTCAAAATGAGGCCTTTCTACTTGTGGGTCCTGTGGTTCTTCTGCATTCCTTGTCAGTTCTGGTGGCTCAGTCACTGGGCAGGCATCTGTTCCACTGATGTCCTTTATAAGTTGCTCGGGCCATAAATGAGGGAACAGCATGGAGAACAGGCAAAGGAGAACAGGAGAGGAGAGATTTTATCTTATTTTATCCTTTTTAAATACTGAGCTATAATCCACATGCTATAAAATGTACTGAAACATGTATGCCAGAAGTATACAATTTAGTGGTTTTAGCGAATTCATCAGGGTTGTCAGCTATAACTACTAATTCCAGAACATCATCCTCACCCTGAAAGAAACTCTATTCCCATTTCCAGTTGTTTTCTATTCAGTCTTCAGTCCAGACCCTGGAAATCAGTAGCCTACTTTCTGTTCCTATGGATTTGACTGTTTGTTGTTTTTTTTTTTAAAGAATTTTTTATTTTATTTATTTTTTTCTTGTTTCAGAACCTTTATTTGTTTATTCACTCTTTTTTTTTTTGAATTTTTTATTTTATTTATTTTTTTCTTGTTTCAGAACCTTTGTTTGTTTATTCACTCATTTTTATGGCCGGCTCAGCCCGCCCCGAGGGCAGGGCTGGCGCAGCATGTGGTGCCAGGGATCGAACCGCAGTCACTGAAGCCACCCAAGCTTTCTGAAGCAGGTGCTTTAGACCACTGAGCCATCCCACCGGGCCCCTATTCACTCATTTTTATGGCCGGCTCAGCCTGCCCCGAGGGCAGGGCTGGCACAGCATGTGGTGCCGGGGATCGAACTGAGGTCCCTGAAGCCGCCCAAGCTCTCCCAAGCAGGCACTTTAGACCACTGAGCCATCCCACTGGGCCCCGATTTGACTGTTTTATATATTTCATACAGATAGAATCCTACTGTGTATGCTCTTTTGTGTCAGCTTCTTTCCCTTAACATTATGCTATCTGTCGATACTTCGTTCCTTTTCATGACAGAATACTGTGCCATTGTATAGATGTACTGTACTTTTGTTTATGCTTTCATCTGTTGATGGACATGTGGGTTGTCTCCATTTTTTGGCTATTATAAATAATGCTGATATGAGTCATTGTGTACTTTTGTGTGTGCATGTGCACGTATGTGTGTATGTGTGTGTGGTGCTGAAGATTGAACCCAGAGCCTTGCAACATGCGAGGTGAGTGCTGTAAACTGAGCTATACTCCCAATCCATATGTATACATTTTGTATGAATATATGCTTCAGTTCTTTGGGGCATATACTTGGGACTTGAATTGCTGGGTCATATAATAATGTTTTTGAGGAACTGCTTGTTTTCTATAATGGTTATATTGGTTTATTTTTATTAATAAGCTTTTTTATTTTGTGAAGCTAAAGGCCTTACACATATTAGACAAGTACTCTACCACTGAGCTATATCCTCAGCCCTTTCATTAAGTTTATATAGCAGCTTTATTAGTAAACTCTTAAAATTAAAATATAGGGCACATATAAAAAGTGCTAATACTGTAAGTCTCAAAGAATTATTGCCAAATGTACAGTTGCATAACTAGCACCCAAATCAAGAATTAGAACTGCCGGGCGTGGTGGCTCACACCTGTAATCCCAGCACTCGGGAGGCTGAGGCAGGAGGATTGGTGCAAGTTCAAGACCAGCCTGGGCTACAAAAGTGAGCTCAAGGCCAGCCTCAACTGCATAGTGAGACCCTGTCTCAAAAAGACAAAAAAAAAAGAATTAGAAAATATCCAGTCCCCAGAAGCAGTCTCCTATTCTCCCCACCCCACCAGTACTTACTTCCTCAAAAGGGTACCTATTCTCCTGAGTTTTAATATGATTATTAATTTTGCTTATTGCTAAATGTCATATAAATGTAATAGATGAAATGTGTTCCCTGGGTTTGACTTCTTTCAATGAAATGTTGATGAAATGCCATATTACTAAATACAGTAGTATTTTTATTAATATTTGTTTCTTTTTTTTTTTTTTTTTTGTCTTTTTGAGACAAGGTCTCACTATGCAGTTCAGGCTAGCCTTGAGGTCACTCTTGTAGCCCAGGCTGGTCTCGAACTCACACTGATCCTCCTGCCTAAGCCTCCCAAGTGCTGGGATTACAGGCATGCACTACCATGCCCAGCTTAATATTCATTTCTGTGTAATATTCTACTGTAAGAAATATGTATGTCACTACATGCCACACTTTGTCCATTGTGTTAGACAGATGCAATGAGGTGCAGTGTCTGGGTCACAGATATGTGGATACTTCAATTTAGTAAATACTGCCAAGCCCTTTTCCAAAGTGGTCATATCAGTTTTTCATCACTCAAGCAATACATGAGAGTTTAAGTTGCGCCACATCTTGTCTAACACTTGACGTTGTTGCTTTTTTCTGTTAGCCATTATGTGATTATAAAACTCTTTACATTTTCATGTAATTAATGCTTATTTGAATGTGGCTAAGCCTTTTACCAGTTTTTATTGAGTTATTCTTTTTCTTACTGATTTTAAGGATTGTTTACATGTTTTGGAAGTGAGTCCATTCGCACATATTTTCTCCTACTGTATTACTTACTTTTTAACTCTCTTAATTGTATCTTTCAGTAATCAGAAATTTGTAAATTTAGTATCACCTAATATTATTAGTCTTTTTCTTTATGGTTTGTGTCCTGGTAAAAAAAAATTTTACCTACTCAAGGTCATGAAGGTAAGCCCCTTGTCACATGTGTGTGTTTGGGGAAGCCATGCCTCACACTGTGGAGTAGGATTTCTCAGGGCAGAGAGGACACTGTGTTACCCTACAGAGAGCAGGCAGCAGGCAACTGGGGGCAGGGCGCCCTTGAGCCCCTCTGTGGGTTGTGTCCTGAGCAGTGCAGTGTGTAGTCTGGCATGAAAATGAATCTTGCAGGCAGCAGAGATCCTAGAGCAGCGGTTCTCAACCTATGGGTCAGGACCCCGGCAGGGGTCAAATGACCAAACACAGGGGTCACGTAAAGCCATCGGAAAATGTTATTTATTTGGAATTACAGTTTTGAAGTAGCCATCAAAATTATTTTTTGGTTTGGGGTCACTGCAACATGAGGAACTGTATTGCGGGGTCACAGCATTAGAAAGGTTGAGAACCACTGTCCTAGAGAGAGCACTACTGAGTCCTCTAAATCCCCTCTGAGCCTGCAGACCCATCTCAGGGCCACTCTTAGCCACTAAGGCAGGAAGAAAGTGAAATGTCTACAGGGCTGGTGGCATTGGACAAAACCAAGAACTTTCCTTTTACTATTAAATCTGATGCTTTTTCCTTTACCAATTTCTGTCACATTGTTTCATTTACATTTAAAGAAAAGGATGTTGAAATGGCAGAATTTGAGGTGCTTTAATGCTGTTCAGATTGCCTATCCCCCTCCTAGGCTGGCCAGAACCCCCTCCCTGTGCCAGAGGGACAGGAGCTGCTTGTTCTGAAGCAAGGAGTGGGAGCTGAGAGAAGAAGGAATGAGAGTTGCCACTGCACTTTCTGAGGGGCTCTGCAGACTCATCCCCCCAGGAAACCACTTTCATCCCGTGAGCCCCTTTGCTGCTTGTTAGTTGCTCTCCAGACTAGAAAGCCATGGTTTGTGCTGGGGCTGGGTGGGGCTCCGGGGACAGTTTGGGCTCTGGCCCTCTGAAAGGGAGGGGGCAGTTGTGGAGCAAGCAGAGGGTCACAGCTCAGTCTGTACCATTTGCTTGTCACCTTGAGAAGTTCCACCTTGTCTAGCAAAACCTCCTTTCAGAGGCAGCCACCACAAAGGGCTCTTATGAGAGCAGCTGCCCCTGCCCCCACCTCTACTTCCACTCCCTCTGCCATTATTTTTCTTTGGGGGCAGAGCTGAGGGGCCTTCCTGCAGTGACTTGGAGGGGCTGTGCTGCTTTTAAGAGGAGATTCAAAGTCTGAAGCCTCTAGGTACTAGAGATTCATTTTTATTATTTTCTGGTACCCTTGGAGGCTACATAGGGATTAAGTGGGCTTCCCTTTTCAAGGTGGCATTTTGTCTTTCCTTTCTCAGCCTCTTGGGCCATTTGGAGATGTAATACAGGTGGTGAGAGCTTTCCTGGAGCCATGAGGCTACAGAACAGGGAGAAGCCTCTTTATGGCTATGGGGGTGGGAGGGAGAAATGGATGCGTCATGGGGTGGTTCAGGTGCACTTTCTGGAGTTCTCCTCTGGGGTCTTCTGCTCTCCCACTCTGATGTGACCTTGGTTGAGTTACTTAACTCTCTGAGCCTTTAGTTTTTCATATGTGAAATGAGAGTGATTTTAGTGACTAGCCTAGAGGGTAAATTTAGAGGTCAGTTGGGATAATGTAGTAATGCAAATCAAGAGGCTGAAATCTTCACATTCACTTTAAGAACATGCGTGAAACTGCCCAGGCCATCCAGGGTATGTATATCCGAAAGGCCACCAAGTGTCTGAAGGATGCCACATTAAAGAAGCAGTGTTTGCCATTCTGACATTACAATGGTGGAGTTGGTAGGCGTGCCCAGGCCAAACAGTGGGGCTGGACACAGGGCTGGTGGCCCAAAAAGAGTGCTGAATTTTTGCTGCACATGCTTAAAAATGCAGAGTAATGCTAAACTTAAAGGTTTAGACATAGATTCTCTGTTTATTGAACACATCCAAGTAAACAAAGCACCCAAGATATGCCGCTGTACTTACAGAGCTCATGGCTGGATTAATCCATACGTGAGCTCCCCCTGCCATACTAAGATGATCCTTACTGAAAAGGAACAAATTGTTCCTAAACCACAGGAGGAGGTTGCACAGAAGAAGAAGATACCCCAGAAGAAACTGAAGAAACAAAAACATATGGCACAGGAATAAGTTAAGCATAAAATAAATGCAAATAAAAAAATTTTTTTAAAGATGCTAGCATAGCCGGGCGTGGTGGCGCATGCCTGTAATCCCAGCACTCAGGAGGCTGAGGCAGGAGGATCAGTGTGAGTTCGAGACCAGCCTGGGCTACAAAAGTGAGTTCAAGGCCAGCCTGAACTGCATAGTGAGACCCTGTCTCAAAAAGACCAAAAAAAAAAAAAAAAAAAAAAAAAATAGTTAACGTTGGGGCTGAGGTTCAGTGATAGAGCACTTGCTTAGCGTGCATGAGGTCCAATCCCTGATACCATTTTAAAACAAAAGTTAAAGCCAGGCATGGTGGCGCACGCCTGTAATCCCAGCACTCGGGAGGCTGAGGCAGGAGGATTGGTGCGAGTTCGAGACCAGCCTGGGCTACAAAAGTGAGCTCAGGACCAGCCTCAACTGCATAGCAAGACCCTGTCTTAAAAAAGGCAAAAAAAAAAAAGAAAAAAAATAAAGCAAAAGTTAAATTTACGAATGTTATTCAAGTCTTCTATTTGAACCTCTCTTTGTAGTCTTTCATCTCCCTTCTCTTCTGAATAGGGAACTAGGTAGGCCTCAGGCTGAGCCAGAACATCTGAATAATACAAGTCAGATCTAGGCTGTACCTGAAGCTATTTAGAACTTTTAAACTATCTTAGCCTCTTTTGTATTTCCAGAATCATGGGAAAGCTCCCACTTTGAAAGCAAGTCACAAAGAAACTGATTTGGCAATAACATGACAAGATTACACACTCACTACATCACATCATTCCACTTTCTTTTAAAAGGGAGACAGTGACACTGTGGAGGGACTCAAGGAGTTTCCCCAGGAGATGTGTCTGCAGATTTTCAGGGGTCCAAGCAGGATGAAGCCATTTAAATATAACCCTCCTCAGGGATTCTTCAGCCATCGCTGACTTCCCACTCAGCCAGTTGCTCCCTCCAAGATCTTACCTCAAGTACTGGGATTCTGCTTTGTGCTTTGCTCACATGTGGCTCTTTATACTCTCCAAAGACAGTATCGAGTTAAAGTGTTATCTGACCCCCCAAAAAATAATAACCATGAGTACAAAAAATAATTAAAAATGAGGGGCTGGTAAGATAGCTCAGTGCTTTAAAATGTCTGCTTAGACAAGCTTAGGCAACCGCAGGGACCATGGTTCAATCCCTCTCACCACATGCTGCACCAGCTCCACCCCCAGGGCAGACTGAGCCAGCCATAGCAGAAATAAAGTTTTTAAAAACTAATATTTAAAAAATGAAATAAAATAAGCTATTTCAAAATGAGAAAAAAAAATAAAAGAAGACAGACCAAAGTAGACTATTATTTAATTAATGTACAAGGTCCCTGAGCTATAATTAATTTGGAAGATCCCTAAACACAAGATTACAGTCAGGTCTCTCTGTGTAGTCTTTTTATCCAGTGCTAGGAGCCAGAGACTAGCCATGGAGGTCAGTGGAAGCAGAACAGAATGGCCAGGGAAGGTGTCTTCCAGACCCAGACCCAAACAAAGCCAAACCAGACCAAACAGAGCAATGTCCATGCAGCCCATGAGGGGCAGTGTGGCTTGTATGCTCAGAGTATTGTACTGTCTCCCAGATCACCAAGGTTTCTCATCATCGAGCTGATAGAAGGACAGTCTGTGAGAGAAAAAATAGAGAGATCCCCTCCTGGTTGCATCTTGACTGAAATTCAGTAACTGCTCATCCAAGTAAGCAGCTATGGAAGACTGGGAGAGAGGAGAAAAAAGAGTGAATAATTGTCCTCCACCAAACACCTGAACATTGCTATTGAATGTCTTTGCTTTGTGCTGTTTGTGGCTTTTTTCTTTCAGACTCTGAAGAAATTGAGGCTAATCCCATAAAAAACCACCCAGCTACTGTTTTTGATGATGTATCTGCTGGTCACATTTTTTTGTCTCCTAAAAAAGCCCTTGCAGAATGATGTCAGTAAAAAACAAAACAGACCCAAGAATGACAGCAGAGCCACATTACAAAGCAGGAGACAGTGGTGAGGCAGGGCTCCTGGGGGGTAGTGCCATTGGCTGTGCTACACAAAAACCTTTAGCTGACATGTGCCTATGTGCTCCTGGAGAGAGTTGTAGCTTCAATCCCCACTATTACAACAACACCCCACCTTCTAAAGAGGACAAAGAGAGTGAAGGGAAGCCCTGGCCTCTTGGGCAAGTCTGATGGAGTAGAAGAATAAAATATCTTTGAGAAGTAGTAAGAGCTGATGTGATGAGATAGGACACATAGCATAATGGCAGGCACCCTTCACAAATATTACCTAATGGAATCCCCCATCAGTGTTGTAAGGGTGAGTATTACTCCATTTTTTTGATGGGGGAACAGAGGCTAAAAGTGGCCAGTAAGACAATTGATAACTGGCAACTCTAGGATTTAAACCTAGGCCCTTCTGATACAAAGCCATGCTGTCTCAGTCTCTGCTGAAGACTGGAATGGGCTCATGTGATGGTGGATGGTAGGCTACCTAAGGTTACTAGCCAGCTTTTCATGTGTCTCCATGATCTGGACTTTGATCATTCCATGAATTGTTTGATGAACCTATGCTTTGGGATGATAGTGAAGAAAGGTTAATGATGAGACCAGAACTGGTTTCATCATGTGCATTATCATTAGGGTATTTCTTGAGTCAACTTGGTACAGGAATAGGGCCAGGCAACGATAGTCTCAGTGTGGTCAGGGAGATAACTCAGCAACTTAAGTGCCTGCCTGGCAGGTCAAGGTCCTGAGTTTGATCCTTGGTACCAGAAGTCTAAGTGTACTTGCAAAGAGAAGGATCAGCCATTACCTGATACTCTACTCTTAATCTTGTCACAAACTCTGACTTCTCTCCTTCCTTTCTGGTCCCTCAACTCTCTGCTCCTTTCTCCTTCCCATGCTTTTCCTTCCCTCCCCTCTCCTCTTTTTCCCTCTTCCAAAATAAGGCAATAATTAACTATAGTTACCTGCCCAAGGTGTCACAGCTACCAAATAGGATACCTTAGGTATAATCTAGATATTTCAAACTCTGAAACCAGAATTTAAAGCTCGTTTCCACTTTTCTTCCTTCCATCGCTCAATTTCTCTGTTTTGGTCTCTGTCTTTGCCCCCATCTCCTAAGGCAGTCTTGCTTCTTTGAGAAGCCACTTTGGGTTTCCTCTTTGTAAATGCTGCTGCTTCTTCCCTAGCAGTGGGCTTACCTTTCCTTCTGACTCTCACCCTTTTCCTCTGAAGCTGGGTATATGTTGTGGACCGGTGCCTTGTCAGGTTGTCTTTGACTTAGGAATTCCGTTTTAGGTTTCTAGATCATTAGTCTGTAACATTTTCCTTGTAGCTGACTGCTCTCATGTCTTACTGCCCAGTTCACCAGCTTGGCCATCTCTTCAGATTAATCCAGAATCTCAGCATTCTCATTACATCCACTGCCTCCACCCTGGCCTACTGTAGGGAGGCAGTCTTCCTTACCTGCTTATTTTAGCAGCTTCTTGCCAGGGCTGCCTGCTGCTTCTCTTGTACTTTTATACTCAGAGTAAAATCAGATCATGTCACTTTTGTGTTCCTTACTCTAGTGGTCTCCCACCTTATAGAATGAAAAGTAATTTACAGTACCACCTCCTAATTTTTATAAAGCATGCAAACACATAACCACGTATCTGCCGTGCTCCTTTTCTTGACACTGGGTAGCCATCTAATTGTTCAAATTGAGGCACTTTAGAGAGAGAAATCTATTAATAATTATAAATGGTATAGTAAGCATAAACTGGAACTGGGCTAGGTAAACTGGAAATTTGGTTACTTAGGTCATATAACCACATGGATGATTTTCTCATTTCCATTCAAGTGTGTTATTAAATATCATTTCCCAGCTGGGCATGGTGGCGCACGCCTGTAATCCCAGCACTCGGGAGGCTGAGGCAGGAGGATCGGTGCAAGTTCGAGACCAGCCTGGGCTATGAAAGTGAGCTCAAGGCCAGCCTGAACTGCATAACGAGACCCTGTCTCAAAAAGACAAAAAAAAAAAAAAAATCATTTCCCTATGAGGGTTTCATTGACCTCTATTTAAAATTGTAAGATAGAGAAAGCCACTCAAATCAATCCAGAAAAACAATAATATGGACAGAAAAATACATGTTATATTAGCAACTTCTGGAATTTATTATGAAATAAATGCTTTAAGAATTAAAAAACTATTTACATAAAAAAATAAAATAAAATTGTATCACATTCCACAATGCCTTGGTTGATTTACTTTTCCCCATGACACTATCACCACCCACAGTATGAGCTTTTAGCTAGCTATTATATTTGTTCTTGATCTCCCTTCTAGAACAAAAACTTCAACAGGGCAGGGGTTTTTGTTTCTTTGGTTCACTCTGTTGTAACCCCAGTGTCTACAGAGTCCTGAATATCATAGTAAATATTTCTTAGACTTGAATGTGTTGGCAGAGGGGAAGTCATGTTTCTTGAAGAGTCTTTCTCATTATAGTCCTCTCCTGAAATCATTTATCCTGTTCTTTTCTATTTAGCTTGGCAAACCCTTTGGCAATTGAGACCTTAGAAGAATTTTCGAATGCGCTATTTCTTATGCTTAAGAGAAGCTAATAATAAGCACTACTATGATTGCCTAAACTGGGACTTGGGCTGCCTAGAGAGGGAAGTTTGGATCCAGATCAGCAAGCAGAGTATACCACATTGCAAGAGGAGGAGAGAGCATTTTACCTTCAGGGAGTACCATGTTGGGGCTGGCCTGGCAGCTGTGGATCAATGTCAAGGCCTTGGGGCTGTGCCAACTTCTGATGCTGGTGTCAGAACCAAAGATCCACTCAGAGGGGTATCAGAGAGCTACAGTTAACTTGCTTTCTCTTTTTCTTCTGTCAAATATTTCTTCAGACTGAGGCTTATAAGCATAGAGTGAGTATATTGGGGTTGACCCTTATCAGAATTCTAAAGGTATCTTTTCTGAAACAGTTCTAGGTGGAAAGAAAGGATGAGAGGGGACAAGAAGAGGAAGACCACATATATCAGATTGAGAATGGCCACTTGGATCCCACCAACAAATCTAGACATTTTAGAATATTTGTATCACTGAGAGTGAGTTTTAGACTTGGCAAAGTCTAAAACTTCGAGAGTTACTGTAAAGAGGGGAGTTTGGGCCCCAGGATCCAAGATAAGATGCAGTGAGGACAAAAAGGGAAAATAAGCCGGGCGTGGTGGCACACGCCTGTAATCCCAGCACTTGGGAGCCTGAGGCAGGAGGATCAGTGCGAGTTCGAGACCAGCCTGGGCTACAAAAGTGAGCTCAAAGCCAGCTCATAGTGAGACCCTGTCTCAAAAAGACAAAAAAAAAAAAAAAGGGGGGGAAATAAAGTGCCCCACAGGATTCCTATAACTTTAGTTTCTCTGACACTTCTTAAATGGTTGTAAACAAGAGCCAAAGCCCTGTTAGTTGAGGGCAGGGAGAGTAAAATAGATCTTGGAGACCAGAGGAAACTATTGCTATTACGGCTGTTGGAAAGTCACAGTTCTAGAAGTCAGTAATGAAGAAATACTAAGAGAGTTTAAGTAAATCTAGCCAAGAACCTAAAAAGGAAACTTAAAGAAAGCTTCTAAGTCTTCATCATTGTTTCAGTGTTACTGTGAGCCAAGGAAACTTTGGCAAATGGTTAGTTAGGAGAGAAAGTCACTTTGTAAAACAAGGAAATTCCCATGGGCATGACCTTAATTCAGAGTGCAGTCCCTTTGCAACCTGGTGGACGTGAACTGACCCTTCTAATCACATGAGATACATCTGTCTCTTCAAACCTTTGTGCCTCACCCCTTTCCACCAAACTCAGTAACTTCTCAAAGTCAACACCTTTAAAGGTTTTTGCAGGACTCACAGTTGAAACTCATCTCTTTTGGGGGAGGGGGTGCTGGTGCTCTTTGTTTATAACTCTGTTGTAGCAAATTGCTTGGGAAACAAAACTAAACAACAGATACCTGTCTGTCTTCTGCTCATGAAGGTGAACTCTTAGAGGCAGGGCTTCCATGATCACTGTGTTAGCACAGACATGTTCTGAAGAGGGAAGGATTTATGCATCCATTGCTTGCCCCCAGTCCTGTAATTCCAGTGACTTGCTAGCTAGAATTGACTGTAGGTTAATCAGATGAATGGGTTGCGCAGAAGGCTGACCTTATTCTTTTCCTCCCTCTCTGGGCAGTGACCCGCTTTGAGGCTGGTACACTGTGCTCCTGGATCAGTCATTCTTACAGCAGGGGACACTATTTTCTTGGCTCAGTACTGATTCCAGCCTTCTCCCTTTGATCTCTGTGCCGGCCCCTCCCCCATCACCACCATTGTCCTGCCCTGGGAGCTAATGTTTCTCCTCCCAAACTCAGGCTTTCCCACCCCCTTCTCCGTCACATTCTGAGATGTTGCCCAAGGAGTCTGTTATGCAGGGGACTGGCTGGAATGGGAGAAGGATATAGCTTCTCAGCTCCAAAGGATTCCAACTAGGATAGCTGCCTGCTTTTTTTTTTTTTTTTTCCTTGTTACCCTAGTGATCACAGATAAACTAACATATAAGCAATTGCAGGTTGTGATTCTCAAAGAAACTGGATTGTGATTTTTGACTAAAATTTTGCTGTTCAGGAAAGTAAACAGGATAGTAGTTTTATATGGGCGCACTAAAACCTTACTGCATGTATTCTAGTCTTGCTCCCATGGCTTACTAGTTCAGCTTAACTTCCTGAGCCATGTGGAGTCAAACCAGTGCCTACCACATTCATTCACTCATTCATTCAGAATTTGTTAGTCAGCTTTTATCATGGGCTAGAGGTTGTCCCAGGCTAGAGGTTCAAAAATAGTGAAGACAAAACTGGGCAATGCCTCGTACATAGTAAGTACTCAGTATAGCAATGTTCTGTTCCTAGTAGTTTTCTGAGACTATTAGCTTGGAGGGATAACACTTGACAATAGCTGTGACACAGATAGAAGAAGGGCTAAGGTTAAGTTCTAGATTTGGACTTAGGTTCAGGACAGCACTGGTTTGAGTGGCCTTTCATGTCTGGTGTTCATTTTGAAATTAAATACATGAGCGGGGTAAAGATCACCCTGGAAAAATCTATGAGTCAGTGTAATTCCATGGAAAAGGCAGGAGGAGATAACCATAGGCTGCCTAGCATCTACCTAGCCCATTTGTACAGACAGCACAAACCCATGAAGCCATGTATGACCCTACAAAAGGCTATATGTTTGGAGCAGTATGAAGGGAGGTCTTAGACCCTTAAAAAAAGGCATTGCTTGCTTCTTCACCATTCAGGTTCTCTGCCTATAGCATAGAGGACTTTGGAAGACGAGTTGACTTAAGAGTCAGAAAGCTGAACCTAGAAGGAGAGCAAGGGGGATAGAGGAAGCATAGCCTGGTTGTTTGCCTTCTGGGTCATTCCTCAGGGAGTGTTGCTAGAAGTGACTAGTATGATAAACTCATGGTGTGATTACTACTAGAGTCAAAGTTTAGACTCATGGCTCTTGAATTATAGACTGTGGTTTCCAGTGAAAGTCCAGTCTTACTGATACCTGATATTACATTGCAATAAGAAGAAAAGAAAAAAAAAAAATCCAAGTCTGAGATAGTCTTTCTGGAGTTAAGATTGGGTTAGAAATGAGTATTCTATTTCATGGCAACTGACAGATTCTTCAGCTACCCCTCAGGAAGAACTAAGTGTGTCACCCCAGTTAGAGGGTAGTGGGCTTGCCACACTTTCTCTTCAATTTGCCCACAGGGCTTCTTCAGAATTGAATGCCCTTACAGCACAGAAAAGGCACCCTTGACATAGATATGTGGGCCAGTCTGATGGGCCAATGGCTCTTGGGTTGGTTTCTCTGTGAGTTGCTTGCTTGCCTGCTCACTGGGACTTGCTACCATGACTGAGAACCATGATGATTGATATGCATAGGGACAGATGAGGTAGTTTGGGGCAGATTTTGAAGTGCTGCCAGGTTTGAAACAATGCTTTTTCATTTTTATTGCACATTGTTCAGTCTTCTCCCATTACTTCAGTCCATTTCCACCAAGTACATGGAGCTAGAGTGAGGCAAACTATTTTGCTGTGGATATAAACCTACTCCAGGCTACACTGTGGAGAACTGGCAGAACTGAATGATGGCCATGCCAACAGGAGCTAGGACAGTGGTTGCAGCTTTTTGCAGCTTCCAGCTATAGACATTGGTTGTGCTCAGTACTGGTGACAGCACTCTTGACAGTGGCAGTGAAGAGATCTTCGTGTTACATTCAAGTCCAGTAACAGGACAGGCAAGCTGATCTCCATCTCCTGGAGCTTCGAGCATAATGGAGCCAATGCCACTGTGTTATTTTCCCACTATTCCCAAGGGAAAGTGTACCATGGGAGTTATCCACCATTTAAGGACAGAGTCAGAAGGGCTGAGGACCTTATAGAAAATATGCAGGCTATACACAGCAGCACCTACATCTGTGATGTCAGAAACCCTCCTAACATTATTGTTGCCTGACCTGGACAAATTAGGCTCTACCTGGTGGACAAAGAGCACCTGCCCATGGTTCCAGTTTCTGTGATGGTGGATATAGCATCTGCTGTGGTTGTAGGGGCCACTGTGTTTGTCAGCATGATCCTGGCTGTGCTCTATCAATGGAAAAACACCAAATGGGATTACACTGGGGCTGTCATATATGCACAACTAGGCCACTTGGGGGACATCGCAGTGACAAGATCAACAAGTCACAGTCTGTGGTGTATATAGACAGCTGGAAAACTTAAAGAAAAAACCCACAACATATCCTAAGCAAGAAGCAAACCCAAAATGGACTCTTTTTAATGTTTTTAAAATTTATTTGGTACAGAGTCTCACTACACAGCTTAGACTTATAGTGATCCTCCTGTCTCAGTATCCCAGTACTGGGTTCATAGGCATTCACCACCATGCCCAGCTTCAGGGCCAGCATAATGCACCCAAGGTTACAGTACCAGGGATTGAACTCAGGCTCTTGCATTTTCCAGGCAGTTGCTTAGGCTACTAAGCTATCTCCAGTCCTCCAAGCTGTACTCTTGTGCAAAAATGTATAGCCCATAACCATCCATGGCCTTGGAGACTGAGGAGAGACAAGTATATATGTACTCACAGAGGGAGAAGGGTCATGGATAAAGGATATGTATAAATGTTCTATTTAATCTTCTTGATGCAAGACACCAGTGTTGCATGATGAAAAGGTGTGATTCTGCATATGCATAAATTGTCTTGCTTTTTTGTATGTTCTTTCAGGGTTGTTTACCATTGGAAGATTTCAGAAACATTACTAGCTCCATCATTTAGCTATTATTTGCCTTAACAGAGGCAATAGCAGACCTTTTAGTATTTCCAGTAGACATGGCCTTTTCATCAAGGTCTCAGCAACTCTCAGTATTTATTGTAGCTAGAGGATGGAGATATGGTGGTGCAAGCATAGCCAGAGTGGCCTGTAACAGACAAAAGCATTTGGTTGTAGCTTTTAGACAGGGTCCATGGGCTATGCCACTTGAAGACAACCTGGGAAGTTTTTGTTGATGTTTTTCTAAAATACAGGGCATTTTTTTTTTCAAAACCTTATCTGTTGTTTAGACTCACTTCAGCATCACACCATTTAAGTATAGCATATCAATTTGTGGGTCCCTTATGGCAAAGTTAGCAAAAGACAAAGGCTGAAGGCCACTTCCCTCTAGGTACTTTAGCTAAGTGCCATAGAGGCGTGTAATATAAAACGCCCAGCCTTTGCTTAAGTACAACAGCACTTGGAGAGAGGGTGTCTGTTACATTCCTTCCTGCTTGAAGCTGCCCCTTATGGGAGAAGCTGAAGGCAGCTGTTTCCTTTCTTCCTGGCAGGCAGCAGAAGTAGGGTGATCTTGCAGTACCACTCAGGCTGGCCTTGAGCTCACTTTGTAGCACAGGCTGGCCTCAAATCCACAATGATCCTCCTGACTCAGCCTCCCAAGTACTGGGATTACAGGTGTGCACAACCACTCCTTGCTCCCTCAGGAAATTATAATAGTTCAAAAACACCAAAATTTTGCTTATGTGTAGTATATGTTTAAAACAATTGCTTTTTTTTCTTTTTTACCTTCAAAAACCAGTTTTCACTCTTTAGGTGGAAATTTCACCCCACCATGGGTGCATTGATCATAATAAAGCACAACAGAATTACAGTAGGCAGGAAGACCTCAGAACCTGAGTGAACTTTCTTTCCCCTTTATGGAAGTATAGGAGTAAAATTAGTTAAAATGGTAATATTTACAGTTCAGGGACAATAACATTCTAAAGCAGGCCTCTGAAAGCTCATCCTTTTCGAAAAGCTGACAGAACTGTAGAGCATTCATGGAAAAACATAAGAGACTCAAGGATTGGAGGACATAGAAGTCCGCACATGGAGCTGCCTTTCCAAGGATTTCCAAAAGGTCTATATGATGGTCCTTGTGGGCTCAGCAGTGGAGTTAACTACTCTATGTAAACATGTTTAGAGTTGATGCCAGTTCTTCCAGTGAGATATCAGATCCCTTTTCTCTGTCCAGGCAGTATAACCAATGTCAATATTGCCTCTCATCTGTAGAAACTACCAGAAGCCTGTGATGTCAGCGATGGAAGGCCCTTTGTTAGGAATCTGCAGAGTCTATATGTGGCAGTCACCAAACAGGAACTCCGAGTGGGACAGAGGCATCCAGGTGCTGGTAAAGAATTGCAGACATCCTGGTCTGCCTGGGGTGAAAGCCTGTGCTTGTGCTGTCCTAGATGGCAGCTCTAGCCACAAGTTGCTATTTAAATATAAATGATGAAAAATAATGTATTTCCAAAATTAGAAATCCATTTCCTCATGTGCTGTAGTCACATGTCAAGGGTTCCCATAGCTGCATGTGGCTGGTGGATACCAAATTGGACAGTGAAGATGTACAACTTTCCTTGTTCCAGAAAGTTCTGGTAGCCGCCACAGGCCTAGGGGCCCCAGAGTCTAGCTTCCTTGACTAAGAAGGATAAAAACCCTGGCAGAAAGACTCATTTCCCTACTGAGAGGTGTAAGGGAACACAGAGAGAGGGGCTCTTTGCATCAGGGGAGAATGGGCCTGAGGTAACTACATAGAAACAAGGCTTTCTGAAAATCAGTTCAGAGTTAGATTTGTGGCTGCTTCTGTCTGTTCATTTATTAGTACCAAACTCTGGCCTATATTTGAGTTCCTGATAATTACTAATGTATTCCTGGTAAGAAAGCATTTCTCACAGACTTCTCTTGATCTTTCCCACTGCAGAAGATCCTGAGACCTCAAGCAGTGCCTCTCCTGGAAGAACTGATAGCCATCTGAGCCAGCTGGAACAGCCAGGCTCTTCAGAAGCATCCTCCTCAGTGCTTGAGAAAGAGCCCCCTGTGAGTCATACTGGCTTCCCAATGGTGTACTGAACGGGGGAGGAGTCGACACTGTAACCCCCAGCCGGTGGTCCCTGCAGTTGCTGCTCAATTGTTGTCTCAGTAATACTGAGGAGTATTTGTGAATAAGTTTCCAAACTGTGGGGAGTCCTGGTGTTTCATACATTTGGTTGCTGTCTCACCTCTGCCATTCTTATACTGAGCTGAACCTTGAGTCCCTTTGCATTTCATCCCCGTTTCAATGAATGCCTGTGAGGTTGTTCCTTAATCTGTATGTGCATCTCCTATTTTGGAGTCTTACATCACACTCCCTGAAATTTCAAAACACTGCTGATATTCCATGGCCTCCCCCTAGCTGAGAGCCACGAGAAGAAGGAATTTCCTTTCCTGCTATAAGTAGCTCCATTTCAAAGCTTCTATTAACCCTAGTTCCTTTTTTTCCTAGAATACAGCAGGCCTTACCCAGAGACCTCAGCTCTCAAAAGTCAAGCGGAAGAAGCCAAGGGGTCTCTTCAGCTAACCTGTCATGGTCTCTGCTGCCAGCATGGTTCCAAGCATCTGTGGGACAAGAGCTCCATGGCAGAGTATCTCTCAGGCAAACTTACAGTCAGAGGCTACTGTTGGGGCAAGAGAACAAAGTTCATGTCGACAGGCCACCTGAGTGGGACTGTCGCCCAAGCAAAGCTCCATTCTGGCCAGTCTGGCCTTCCCTGTCTGAGTGGAAGCTTGTCTCTGGGAGCCCATGCTTCCTCTCTTTTGGTGGAAGTTCTTCAGCCCAAGGACACAACCTTGGACTTCAGTGCCCTGGGGATCAGGTGCCCTGCTCAGTAAGTGCCTAATACAGAATCCTCACAGCATTGTCTAAGGGAGACACCATTACCTCTCTAGGAAATTGTTCAAGCATTTGCATGATTTATTAAACAAATGCCTTGTTTCCCTTTCTCCAGCATCTCCAGCCAGTCCAGGATGCTCCCCAGAGGCTACTTCTCTCATTGGCACAGAATAAAACCATTTACAATGCCCTGCTTTTGACATTAATTATCTGTACATGCCTCCCCTCACTGAGTTCTGTTGTTATCCTGGGGGAGTCTGAGCCTGCACTCAGACCTTCAGATTCCTAACTTCTCTGCTGTGCCTGAGCCACAGCTTTGGAAACTTGGATCTCCAGAGCTCCTCCATGGTGGCACAAGACAGACAGTTGCTCTTTTTTTTGCCAAACTTGGGTGTGTTTTCCATTTGCTTCCAAGGCATAGACAACAGAGTGGTTATAATAGGACCAATATGACAAAGAACTTTGAGCATTAGAGCCCAAGTAGGTTTCCATGGGTGACAGGAAATTTGACTTTCTTATTTTCTACTCCAAGTAATGTATTAAGTAGAACTAGGACAACAGGAAACAGGAAATGACCCTTTGAGTTCTTGGGGCACAAAATTGGTTCTAGAACTAAATATTTATGCCTAGCAAGAAAAAAGTAAAGGCACTGTGAAGTGGGCAGAATGTAAGATGGGTACCTCTTGGCCATCCAGAACTGTCACAGTCCTTCAGTCTCATCCAGAACTTGCTCTGTAGTAAGAGCTTCGGGAACTTTATCTTGAGGGATAGGAGTGAAAGTAGAACCCAAGTATTCACAGGGAACCAGCAGGTAGATGAAGGGGTCAGGAGCAGAGTGCACAGGACAGTGTTGTGGGTGTGCTTTTCATGACCTCTGCATCACTGCATCCTCCCTGGCTGGGACTCACATTTCAGAACTGATGCTAAGCCTTGGGGAGAGAACCATCCAATAAATAATAAAGTACTCATGGTTAGAAAAATAGTAGCTACGGGCAGTAGCATACTACTAGTCCCAGCTACTCAGGAGGCTGAAAAGGAAGATGGCAGAAAGGGCAGCCTGGACAACATGGTGAGATCCTGTCTCAAAAATCCTAACAAAAACAAGGCTGAGGGTGTAGCTCGGGGAGAGTGGCCCTGGATTCGATCTCCAGTACTGAAAGGGGATTGAGGTGAGGGATTAAAGCAACACCTGAAACAGAGCAATGATAATAAACCACTCTTGTGAATGAACAGTTCATGGAGATCAGGCACCCTGCCCAATGAGTGCCTAATATGGAATCCTCACAACATTGTCTAAGCAAGACACCATTACCCCTCTAGGAAATTGTTCAAGCATTTGAGTGACTTATCAAAGGTCACTTAGCTAATAAGTGACAGCCAGAGTTTGAACCCTAAACAACTGACTTCTTAACA
The DNA here is from genome assembly GCA_004027025.1 of Myocastor coypus. Taxonomy (NCBI): domain Eukaryota; kingdom Metazoa; phylum Chordata; class Mammalia; order Rodentia; family Myocastoridae; genus Myocastor; species Myocastor coypus. The sequence goes on from PVJA010016129.1 coordinate 22,607, forward strand.
GCATGACTACATAATGCCAAACTGTTGGGTCCTCTTGCAATCTCTGGTACCACCACTTTTGTCCCATGACCCTACCCTCCTTGGTAGCTGCTCACTTCCTTTGGGGCTCCACAAGCAGGAGTCCTGTGTGGCTGCAGGACTCACTTCCTTCCCTTTTTCTGCCAGAGAATGCTGCTGGGGCTCGCCCCTATTGCTGCTCACCTTTCTTTAGCTGCAGAGCACAGTGCCCTAGGTACACCTGGTGAGAGTAGCTGTCATCCAGAACCAGAAACTGTGACTCCAGTGGCTGGCTCACTATGTCCATTGGCTTTTTCTCTCTGGCAGCATTTTGCTAACCAGATTTCAGGGGGTACACAGCATGGGATGACACAGAAAACAGAAAAGCTTCCGAAGCTAGCTGAGAGAAAATGGGGCTTTCCTGTCCTCCCTCTACTAGGAACTTTTAATCAGAGAACTGGGGACTGTGGGTCTCCTAAAATAAAGAAAACCCTAAAAGCATAACATTGCTTATGTTGTCCTAACAGTATGTGACTTTTTCTAAAAGTTAATAATAAACTGGGTATAGTAGTACACCCCTATAGCCTGTAATTCTTTGGGAGGCTGAGGAGGGATGACTGCAAATTCAATCCCAGCCTGGGCAACTTCGTAAGCTAGTTAAGGTTCTATCCCCAGATAATAAATACAAAAAGGGCTAGGGACATAGCCCAGTTTGAAGGCCCTGGGGTCAGTCCTCAGGTGGTGTGGGTATGGGCTGGGAGTGGGGTGTGCAGTGTGGCTATGACTGGTAAACTTCCTGTCCACCGCAGCCTATATCCCCAAGGTTATTCCCTCAGTGGCTGTATTGCTCAAACACATCCTAGGGAAAGAGTGCTGCCAGAGGCCTTGCCTCAGGCGTTCTTGCCCTGAAGCCTTCACCCCAAAACTAGGAGTGGTGGTTGAGAATCATTCATCACAGCACAACTCTAGGGAAATCCCTGCTTTGACAAATTGGTGGAACCAGGCTGTATTCCAGCCCTGCCCCCTGGCTTGGGCCCCTCCCTGAGGCCCCCAGCCTAGCCCAACCCCCATTCCGCATGCACATAAAAGGGTCGAATTCTCGTGGCTGCTCCATAAATTTTATTCCGTAAATATTAGTTTTCCCTGTGTTTAATAAAGCAGTGGCCCACCTCCCCGCCTACCCACCCGCTCCCCGGGGCCGGGGCTGGGGCCAGGGCTGGCTGATGGGAGAAGGGACTCTTTCAATTGCTTTGGAGTATTTTTAGAAAAAAAAATATAAGGTGGTTTACACGAGCAAGCCAGCAAACCAGGAGCAGGGCTTGGGACCTCGAGGAAGTCTCTGCAGTGGCTTGACCAAAAAGTAGAGAAATAGCGCCACCTAGGTTGCAAGGCCTACTTGGCCTTGCTGGCCGATCTAGCCGTCAGCTGAGATGGGACAGTCAGCTAGGACCAGGGCTATAGGCTCAGAGAGAAAAATCCTCACCTCTGCACTCCAGTTGGGTAGCACCTTCTTATCTCTGCTTGATGGGGACTTTCCCAGCAGCACTTAAAAGCATACCCTAAATGGGGTGCTGGAAAATCCCTCCAGAGCCAGTCTTTCACCCTGTCACCAGTGTCTCTGATCAAGTACTGTTTCCAAGGCATACACTGACTCCCAGGGTGCTGGCTCTGGAATTTCTAGGGCATCTGGTGGTGAGAACAGAGGGCTGTGATCTTGTGTTCTGGACTGTCAAAGCCTAACTTGGTCAGACCAGGATCTTTCCAAGGCTGCTGCAGGCCATAGACAACAGATCCTAAGGATGGGAGAGATGCTACCTTCCTGATACCCAGCCCTACAGCTTGTTTTTATCCTAGGGCAAGGGGATCGAACCGCGGTCCCTGCAGCCAGCTAAGCTTTCCTAAGCAGGCGCTTTAGAACACGGAGCCATCCTGCCAGGCCCCCTCTTGCTGTCCTTTTTTTTTTTTTTTTTCTTTTTGTGGGACCAGGGTTCAAACTCATGACCTTGCACTTGCCCAGCAGGCACTTGTGCCTCGGAGCTATCTCCCCAGCCCCTTCTTGCTGTCCTTTTAAAGCTTCCATTTCCAAACCATTTCCTTTGGCTGGGACTCTTTGGGGAGCTGCAGGAGTCCCTGTGGAGGTTGTGAGAAGAGCTGCACCTCTCCTCTTGTATTGGCTTTGCTCCCATTCCCGACTTTGTCCTGAAAGCATCACTTTCTTCCTTATACTGCCTTTGTTTCCCACTGTCTCCTTCCTAGTTAGGAAGATCTTCTCCAAAGAGTACAGGGTGCACCTGAATCCTCATAACAACCCATAGAGATTACCTGCTCTCATTACTTACCTTTCAACATAGCCTCTGTTAATAGGTGTACTTCCTCTGCTTTTATTTTTCTTCCTTTCATGAGAAGAGGGTCAGTTTTTAACCCTAACTTTGACAATATCACCTGTAATGTACAACTTTTGTCACCTTGAATATGTTTTCCCCTGGAGAAATTTGTGTTCCAATTTTCCTAAAGAAATCTTCAAAAGGAGTGACATACTGCAAGAAAGCCACCAAACTGAGCTCAAGAATGTGGTTGTAAATCCCTGTTACCAAACATCTAGAAATATATGGCCCAGCAAATTGTAGTAGATTATCCTAGGCCCTTAGATGCTTGTACTGAGGAATGCACAGGCGAGAGGAGCCCACGTGTTAGGTGTCACTGGTGGCTCTGACTTGCAGGAAGCCCCTGCTGCATACTCCTATACAGGGCTCCTTACTGCTCTAGGTCCCTTCCTTGTTCTCGCCAGAGCCTCATTCTTAGGGAACTCCTCTCTACTTGAGAATCTACTCCATCTACCCCTTCATCTCAGAACACTTCGCAGAATGGTTTTCCATCCTTTGAAACTTTATGGTGGTCCTTTATGCATTGTCTAAGTTCTGAGCTCACATTTTTCTACTCTGGTCATGATGTCATTAGGTAGAGCCAGAGTATTGTAGTAAATGCTCTCCTGAGCTGGTCAGTCCCACCCTCTGTTTTTCTATGTGGAGCCCAACAGATCTTTTGCCACTTTCCACATCCTTGGACCCCTTTGAATGAGTGCTGGCCTCTGGGCACTCAACTTCATAGATTCCTGACAATCTGGACCAGCCTACTTGGGGAACCCGGAAGAGGCATTGAAAGAACTCCAGGGTGTGTGGAGCACACTGCCATTGACTCACCTGGGAAGATTGTGCCAGGATTACTTGTCCTGCTGGGCCAAGGGCCAGTAGTTAAAGGAGCATTTAATGCTACACTCTTCCTTCTCTCACTTAGGAGCCCAAGGAGTGGTGGGGCCAGAGCTGGGGAATATGGCTTGGGGGCTTCTGGGAGTCCCCTTCTGAAATCTAGGTGTTCTGTTTACTTTTACATATTGGCAGCTAGAAGGGGAAGCCCATCCCAGCTCAGCATTGTTGTCTAACATGGTTAATCAGATCCTATAATCCTGCTGTGGAAATATTGGGCCTCACTCAAAACAATAGAGACCAAGAATATTGTGGTTAAATTTCAACCAACTGCCTCCCTGGCCTGTTTGCCTAACCCCTACCCCCCTCTCCCGGGCCAGAGTCCTCCCAGCTTTATGGACCCCTGATAGGATCGACGACTGGTCAGAAATCAGTGACAGGAGAGGGGAGAATGGAGTAGGGGTAGGACAGTCCTCTTGACTGCCCCTCCATTCTGTCTTTTTCCTCCCTTCCCAGGCCATAAGGGGTGAACAGAGGCTGGTAAGAGGAGCTGGAGCTGGTAGGAAGCCCCACGTGTGTGGATCTTTGGTCAAGAATTATGGGTGGTAAAGAAATCCCCTAGTTTAGACAGAAAAGACCACCACATGTGAGGAGAGCCTGCCAGTTTCATTTGTTATTGCTGTCTGGTGCTTCCAGGGCAAAAAGCAGTACCAGTTGCCCTCTGTCATACATGGGAAGAATGAGAAGGTACTGAATGGCAGAAGTGGAGCTGGTTGTAAAGATTTTCTCTTTTATTGGTAACCTAATGTGACAACAATATTAGTACTAATACTCTGATGATATGGGAAGGTGAAGCTGAGCCCCAACTGGAGTGGTTTTGTTGCCGCTGCTGCTCATTATGTTACTCACTTTAATTAGTACAATTTAATGTGGATATTTTGAATAATTAGAACGGTAGGACAAAAGGAAGAATGCACTGTACAATGTTGAATCAACAAAGGAAAAGATGCAGTGTCTGGGTTGTGCTAAAGGGGACCTGTAACATGGTGATGTGTTCAACAAGAGGCAGAGAAGGTTCTTGCAGGCACTGGGCCACCCAGATAGTGCCACCTTGGCCAACAATGTCCAGTGTGTACCTTGCATCCTGGAGGCTCCAGGCACAGGTTGCCGCTGCACTGCTTTCAGAGGTGTCACCACTACTGAGGTGAAGTACAATGAGGCCCCAGCTGCAGCCCTGTGGACTACTAAACGGTCAAAGTGCATGTATATTTTTAGGACGTCAAGAATGAAAATAGAAGAACGATGCCAAGTGAAACTCTGTCAATCTGGCCATATAGGATTGGGGTGGAGCAATAGCGGAGAGCTCTCAGGGATGTCTCTGATTGAGGGTGATGATCCAAGGATGGCCTGGTGTTTGCAGGCCAGTCATCAAAGCCATCATGAAGCCAGAACTGCTTGATACAACTGGGCTTCCCACCAGAGGACATCAGAAATAGTTTCTGTGTTTGAGAACCTGAGACAGACATACAGTTCTGGGTGGGAGTCCCCCCAAAATCGACAGTCATCAGCTGAAGCAGGTAGGAAATGGATGCTAAAAGGGTCTTGCAATGATGGAAAGCATTTCAACACTTAAACAATTTGGAGAACTATTGGGAAGAATTCACATCAAGAAAGATCCTCATGGATGCTGTAGAGAACAGTTACTTTCCTGACCAGGAAGTGGGATGTGAAGCTACATTGGCTATGAGCCTTATGTTCATAGACTTGAATTGCAAATCAGAAAATCCAACTGAAAAACAGTCCAGATCACTAAAAAAAATTCAAAGCAATGGCACAAGTTTGTGGTAAGGTGTTGGGAATAGATAGAAAAACCTATATTCAACAACAAACAGGAATAATTAAATGTATGTTAACTCAAATTATAGACTGAGTGGTTATTTGCTAGCATCCCCACCAACAGGGACATTGTATTCCTTGCTGTATGGTCATAAAGATAATTTCCTATGGGCTGGGGATTTGGCTCAGTTGTAGTAGAATGCTTGCCTAGCAAGCTGGAAGCCCTGGGGTTTGGTCCTCAACACCAAAAACAAAAACTAGGCCTCTCATTAAAAAAATTAAACAAAAAAACCCAGTAAAATAAGATATATTTCCAGTTTCAACAAGTCTACAATCCAAAGTTGATATTTAATGGATGTATTTTTCCTTCCAAATTTTGTTTGAGTGCATGACACAGAAAATAAGAGTGGTACCCAGGCATGGTGATAAACACCTACAAACCCAGCACTCAGAGAGGCTGAAACAAAAGGATCACAGAATTGTGCCCAGCCTGGAAAGTTTAGCAACTTTGTGAGAGCTTGTCTCAAAATGAAAAATATAATATAAAGTCCTGGGGATACAGCTCAGTGTAAAGACCTGGGGGCTCAGTAAGTAGTATGAGGGAGAGAGAAAGGAAAGAGAGAGAGAGAGAGAAACAGAGACAAAGGAAAAAGTGACACATTGCTTCTCCTCACCCATTTCTCCCTTAACTTTGTGTTCTTTAATCGCAGTCGTTTCTTTGCTCTTTCTCTCTATCAGGCCAACCCCATCAGGGCGCTCCACTGTCCTGTCTGCCAGGACGACCTTCCCCCCCCCCATCCACTGGGGTGAATCTTCCACCTCCAGCACATTGCTGTTGAAATCACTCTTCTCTGTGGTTACCTGAACCACTCCCCTCAAAGGAGCAAACTGCTTGCAGCCCTTGCTGCCCCATGAGCTGCTCCTCCCCATGCCCATGCTTTTCTCTGTGTCTTGCTCATAGTCCTCCCTTATGTTCTTCTAACATATTATGTATTTTACTTGTTTTTATTTTTATTTTTTTAGAGAATTTTTTATTTTATTTATTTTATTTTTCTTGTTTCAGAACTTTTGTTTGTTTATTTGTTTATTTTTATGGCCAGCTCAGCCTGCGGGCAAGGCTGGCACAGCATGTGGTGCCAGGGATCGAACCGCAGTCCCTGAAGCTGCCCAAGCTTTCCCAAGCAGGGGCTTTAGACCACTGAGCCATCCCGCTGGGCCCTTTGTTTTTATTTTTAATTGTCTGTCTCCCCAGTGACTCCCTGTAAAGTAAAGCAGGGATTTTTTTTCTTTTTTTATTATTTTTGGTCACATGCCAAGCACCTAGAACAAAGTTTGGCACTTAATAAGTGGGCAAAATTTTGCTGAACAAATAGATAAAGAAATAGAGCCAGGCATGGTGGTGCACGCCTGTAACTCTACCACTTGGGAGGCTGAGGCAGGAGGATTGGTGCAAGTTCAAGGCCAGCCTGGGCTATAAAAGTGAGCTCAAGGCCAGCCTGAACTTCATAGTGAGACCCTGTCTCAAAAAGACAAAATAAATTAGTTAAAGCACACACACACACACACACACACACACACACAGCATGGTGGTGTGTGCCTGTAATCCTAACACTCAGGAGGCAGATAGGAAAATCACTATGAGTTTGAGGTCAGTCTGAGCTATGGCTACATAAGTGAGTTTAAGCCCAACTTGAACTACAATAGAGAAACCCTGTTTCAAAAAAGGAAAAAGCAATATCAACATACCACTACACATACCCCTTTTCCTATCAGCAGTATCTTATGCAGAAATAGTTATAAATCTGACCCATCTGTGGATATAAGCCAATTCAGTAAAGCCTTTTTGTTTGTTTGGTTTGGTTTGGGGTAACCTGTTGTAGGGCGAGAATGGAGGTTGGTACCATTTCGTTGGTTATAAATATAATGGAATGATTTTATTATTTTGTAGAAACTAGGAATATAAGCTATTAAAAAGTGAGTGACCATAATCCTAGCACTCTGGGAAGCCAACGCAGGAAGACTGAAAGTTTAAGCCCAACCTGGGCAACTTAGCAAATTTGTGAGCTCTTGCCTCAAACCGAAGAAGAAGAAGAAGAAGGAGAAGGAGAAGGAGAAGGAGAAGGAGAAGGAGAAGGAGAAGAAGAAGAAGAAGAGGAGGAGGAGGAGGAGGAGGAGGAAGAGGAGGAGGAAGAGGAGGAGGAGGAGGAAGAAAAAGAGAGGCAGAAAGAAAGAAAAGAAAAGGAAGAAAGAGAAATTGAAAAGTACTGGGAACACATCTCAGTGCAAAGGCCCTGTGAGCAATCCCTAGTAATACACAAGTAATGTGAGTACATTTGCATGTGTACACACACACACACACACACACACACACAGCAAGTGACTGAATACTTCTGAAATTCTTTGGCTTTTGATCTGAAAGCCATCTCTACCAGGAGAGACTCTCTGACAGCATGGACGGACTCATATGAAGCCTGTTATAGAAAATAACAGTTGATTCACTCAAGTATTAAAAAAAAAAAAAAAAAAAAAAAAGCTACCTCCTCCTTTTTGAATACTCATTGAACTATTTTCCAAGATTTTCTATTATGTAAATATTTACTTCCCTGGTAGAGACCCTGAGATGGAAATAAAACCCATATAAACATGTTATAACATGCACACAGAAATATACTTACGTGTATGTCTTTTTTTCCTGCGAATGTCTGTAAGATAAGAGTTTCCCACCATCTTTAGTTTCTAACCTGGGCAAACATTCCTTCTGTAACTAATTCTGTTGCCTTTCTCTACCTTTTCAAAGTCATCAAAGCAAGGTCTTTAAAAATACCTGACTCTCCCTCTCTCTCTCTCTGAAGTGCCTTGTAATGAGCTTATTGTTTGGGAAAGGTAACTTGACATTCCCATTTCTAATCAATAGCTCGCTTTCAAAGCATTGTTAGTTCTGAGCGGCTTTAATTGGATCTCTAGCCCTGTTCTGGGCTGACCTGAGTCTTGAAAGACAAGCACACTTCCCCATGGGCCAAATGTGTTGGAGTTGCTAAAGTCTAAAAAATCAACAGGAGCAGTCAAGGTGATCCAAGCAGGTGGGGAAATGACCAGCATCTCAGCATTCAAAAGCCCAAAAAAGGAACAACTCTTGTAGGGGAAAACAGTTCACCTAGATTTCGAAGAGGAAATGATTGACTTGGAACAGAGGTCAGCAACCCGGCACACCTACCCTAGGAGTCACCAAGAAACCCTTGAGTCACATAGGCCTGCATTCCCAGCACCTCACTCCCTCACGTGCAAGCTCTGAGCTTTGCAACACTTTATAGATAGTAAATTTGAGTGAATGGTGTCAAGTTTTGGAAGACTTGTGTGAAGGATTGTGGAGTGGCTCCAGCATCTCCCTTTACTAAGTCTCCTTCCCCCTGACTTCTCATCCTACTAGGGCTGACATCCCACCTTGCCTCACACCCTTCCTGAGGAGCCCCATCATTCTTTTGCCTCCTTCAAAACTGTTTTCTTCCACACCCTCAAGGTTTTTCACCCCAGGCTAATCATTTTTCAATACCCTATTCTTTTTTTTTTTTTCCAGAACCAGGGATTGAACTCAGGACCTTGCCCTTGCCAGGCAGGCACTTGCACCCCTGAGCTATCTCCCCGGCTCCTATTCTTCTTAATCAAATCTATCTTATCTATTTATCTACTCTTCTGTACTCATTATGAGTGGTGTTTGTGGTCTTCTAGTTGCAGTTTATTTAATGATTCATCTGTAAGGTTAAATAGTAAATTCCTTGAGGACAATAACTGCATCTTCTATTTTGCTTATGGCACTCACCTTGTCTATGTACTAGTATGTTACCTTGTCTAGGAAGGCACTTCTGAGTAGAAAGATGGTGGGACTTCCTGGTCACCTCTGCTAGCTGGCAGTGCATATACCTGAATGTCTGGATATTTGTTCCTAGACAGGTAATAGGAATCAGGCCAGCTGCCACACTGGTCAATCTAGAGGATGAAGAGTAACTCATCCATAATGTTGGTACTTGCCAGTTTGTATTTTTTTTGCCCTCTCCACAACCCTATGAAGTAGGTGATACTATTTTCACTTTTGCAGATGAGAAAACTGAAATTCAAAGAGGTCGCATGATTCCCTACAGTCCCACATGTAGAAGGTAGCAAAGGGTGCTCAGGCACAGGTCTGCCACTTCCAGGTCTAGTGCAGTTTGGAGGGCATTTAACCAACAGCATTTCTGAAGCTTGTCCAGTTGTGGCTCAGTACCTTGGGTTAAGAGTTGGATCCTTCTGGTCAAGGGACATGATTAGGGGAAGAAAGACTACCTGGCATTGAAGTATGGGCCTATGTAGTATGTGTGTATACTCACACACACAAATACATTGATTATCTTTTTGTTCTGACTGTCTCAGTTATGCACTATAAATGCATGCCATTTGTACCATAGTGTTAAATTCAGATCGACGAAAACCACTAATGTGATAATCTATTCAACATGTTTAAATCATCAGATCCTGTTGTGTATTTCTCTCCTTTTACAACTTATTTTTCCAACTTTAACTTTTGTAATAAAAAATGAATCATATCATGAAAGAAATAGCCTTTTTTTTTGTTTTGTTTTCTTTTTTTGAGATAAGGTCTCACTGTGTAGCCCAGGCTGGGCTTGAACTCAAACTGCCTCAGCCTCCTAGGTGTACAGTACATCACCATACCCCACCTTTTTCATTCTTTGTGAAACAGATCTAAAGGCAAGAGAAAAAAAAAAACCGATTTCACCAATAGGCTCGGGACCTAGCTCACTCCTGATGATATGGTCAGCAGATATCCTAAGCCTTTGGTGCTTCTAGAGTAGTTTGATTTAATTCCAGTTTTACTGCTGGCAGACCTGGAGGTGATCAGAAGAGTCAGGCTTTGCTAAGTCTAAGGGACTGGCTCCATCCAAAAGCCACCCTACTACATCTACCAGGAGGCTAGGGACATGAGCAGTTCTGAGGTCCTGACTTTGACTGAGTGCCACAGGACACTACCATAGAAGTGAGAATGCTTCCAATCTCACCTTCTTTTCTCCCTCCACTGGAGAAGGGTGAACTGATACTGATCCACATTTGAGATTCAGATCTCAAACGACTACTGTGTCTTAAAAAAAAAGAGAGTTGCTTCATAATCTAAAAACAAAGTAGAAGATGCAGTTATTGTCCCCAAGGAATTTACTGTTTAACCTTCAGATGAACCATTAAAATAAAAGGCAATTGTAAGGCCACAAGTACCACTTATAAATAAACAAATATGGAAGAGTAGAAAGTAGATAACATGGATTTGATCTAGGAGACTATGTAAATAAGAGACAATTAGCCTAGAGTTTTAGGTGTTGGAGCCCAGGCAGTTACTTTACTTCTAGAGCTTGGAACTTCAGATTTGTAAAAGGAGAATAGTAATTGCCCAGCAAGGGGTGTAGTTTGGTGGTAGAGTTTAGCATATGTGAGGTTCTAGGCTCAATCTCTCTCTCTCTCTCTCTCTCTCTCTCTCTCTCCTCTCCTCTCCTCTCTCTCTCTCTATCTCTTTCTCTCTCTCCTCTCCTCTCTCTCTCTCTCTCTCTCTCTCTCTCTCACACACACACACGCACACACAATAGTGACACACAGAGGGTAATTGTGGAGATTTACAAGTGCGCTTGGCACAAGACTTGGTACTTATAGGCTCCCATGTGTTTCTCCCAGGGCACACCTTGAACCTTGCTCTGAAGTGATCCACCTGGCAGAGAGTATCTATGTAGGTCTCAGCCATCAAGGTGATGCAGCTGCCTAAGCACACCCTATACCAACTTAGCCACACTGCGTGCTATGATTTGGGTCTAGATGCCCTCCCAAAGCATTGTGTGTTCCTAGGTGCAGCCTTTGGAAGCAGAGGGAAGCAGATCCTGGGAGTATGATACTCTTCAGTAGATTGGCCTAGTGCTGGTTTCCTGCTAAATGTGATGTTGCAGGGTGGAGGTTGGTCCAAGAAGGGAATTCCTGGGGTGTTGACTCTCCGCTTCCCCATTGCTGTGCCTTGAGCAGCTCTCCTGTCATGCCCTGCTGCTATGCTGCCCTGCCTTGGAGCCAGCTGACAGTGAACAAAACCTCTATAAAAGGTGAACCTCAAGAAACATTTCTTCCTTTAAGTTGGGGATGTCATGTGTTGTCTCAGCAATGAAGAGACTAAGATACTGTGTGCCTAATTCTTATTTGACTCTAATCAGAGCTTTGCAGATTTGTTTCAGAAGGATAAGAATCATAGTTTAAGAGAGTAGAAATGAGAAAACAAGTGGTAAAGCTAATTAAGGTTATAATTTATTTAGGTTATAAGTTCTCTGAGAGAATCTTTAAGGAATGGTCTTTCTCTTGGAGAAAAGAAGATTGAAAGTGAATTCCAAGATCGTGCTCATGGGATACTAAGCAGGATAATGGCCCTAATCTCTATGATCAGAGAAAGAAGGAAAGAATTTGCCTTACAGATGGACGGAGGAAGATTGGATTTAAGGCCAAATTTCTCTAGAAAATTATTAAAATTGAGATTGATGACCTCAGAAGCCTATAGGGTTTTCTTTTTGGAGCTCCATCAAAACAGAGAGACCCAGTTTGGTCTGGGGGTGGGGGGCTGACCTGCTAAGTACTGGGCCAAAGAACTCTAGAAGGAGCAGAGGCCAAGGGGATGAGAAGAATGCAAGAGTGGTCCTTGGACTTTGGAAATGACAAGTTAGCGTACTTGGAATAATTTCAAGGTAAAGGACCAACATTCATGGCTAGAAAACATAGGATAGGAATGCCAATGAAAGAAAAGACTGCACATGTGTGTGTGTGGGCAATCCATTCACCTTCCTAATTACAGTTATCTCTTGATGGGGCCATCTGAAATTTCTTTCTCTGGCTCTCACTCTCCTTTTCTTTTCTTTCCTTTTTTTTTTGTGGGACCAGGGTTCAGGTTCAAACTCACGACCTTGCACTTGCCCAGCAGGCACTTGTGCCTCGGAGCTATCTCCCCAGCCCCAACACTCTCCTTTTCTATTATAGTAAGTGCTTGGATTCTAAATTCCTTCCCATCCTGAATTGGGGTCCACAAAACAGACCCAGAAAATGTCAGTAAATCTATGAAAAGGTATTGCAGCCCAAAACCAAGTGTGTGCTGGACAGATGAGACCTGCACAGAGAAAGGGGTCCATGTCTCTATCTTGGCTCTAGGGAGTCTCCAACCTGCTCCTAGGACTCCAGTATGCTTCCTAAAATAGGGGCAGTAGTCTATTTGGCTGTTGTGAATGTGAACTTAGATAACACAAGCAGAGAACACTGTAACACCTAATAGCTTCCATGTTGTAGGTACATACATGCCAGTAAAAGTGTATTAATATTGTAATAAGAATTTTAAACCTTTTTATTTCTCATCCTTTTCTTTCTACCTTGTTAAATCTATAAATTATACTGCAATTAAATCATATAGATTGGTATTGTGGTGATGATGGTGAGTTTTGCTTATTTTTAACACTTGCCTTTTCTTGTTTTGGCAGAATGGATCCTAATTCATTCCCTTTTCCTGAGTGTCCTACTAAAATACACAACCCACTTCACTTTTCTAGCTGCCTCTCCATTTTCTCTGTCCTTTTTTATTTGTAAAGTGAAGCTAAGTGTAATTATTTCCCATGCAGAGCTCTGTACAGGTGGTTTTGGGTCCATAGAGAGCGGGTGCTCCTGAAATTAAAGCTGCCCCTCTTCAACAGGGCCGTGTGGTCGGGACTCCTGTGTGCTCTGTGGAGCTCCGCATTTTAGAAGCTCCTATCTTGGCCTCTCTTTTGCATCTCCGTCTTGCTTGTTCTAAAGATTTCCAACACAGAATCCCCACTCCATTCTTCAAAAGGCCGAACTGCCCACCCTGTTCCATGCCCTGCAGCTCGCGGGATGCGTGATGGGCTGATGTAGAGCCCAGCTCCAGAGTGGGGTACCAGGTTAAGAGTGGCCTCCTGCCTTTGGGGTTTACTTCCTCGCAGGGGACATGGTAGGCGGCTGTGAGGTTCGACCACTGAACGCGCGCGCGCGCGCGCACACACACACACACACACACACACACACACACGCCTGCGTCTGGCAGCTCCGGGGTTGCGGTCTCCGTGGGGGTGGCACCTCCTGTCCAGGTTTGCGCCTAGCGGGGCACTCTGGAGCCACGAGGAACCAGAGAGCGAGGCCAGGGCGAGGTGGGGCACGTCGAAGCAGGGAGGGCAAATGCAGGCAGTGCAGGGGGCGCACTGGGCAGCGGGTGGGTGGACGTGCGGCCGAGGAGCGCGCGGGACCCGGGCTGGCTGCGTCGGGGCCGCCCGCCGAGGGGGAGGAGGCTGTGCCGCCCTTGCTGCAGGTTCGCTGTCGAGCGCGCAGGAGGCAGGGACATGGATAGGGTGCGGTCTGCGCGGGGGCCTAGGCCCGGATCTCTCCCATTTCCCCTTTCACTCGACCCCGGGCCGCGCGGCAGACGGCAGCAGCTCCCGCTCCGCCCGAGCTGCCTAACCGCCGGGCCGGGGTGCTAACCGCGGGTCCCTCCAGCCCGCCGACCCGGCCAGCCCAGCCCAGACCGGCGGCCCGCAGCCCCGCCGCCCGCCGCCCCCCGCCGCCGCCGCGTTGCCAAAACAAACGGGCCGGCCTATTTATTGGCGGCGGGCGAGCCGGGCAGCTCAGAGTCGAGGCGCCGAGGGGGACAGCGCGTCGCCACCAGCCAGGGCCCCGGGCCCCCGCCCCGCACCTGAGTCCCGCCGGCCTTGAGCCGCGCCGCGCCGCCCATGGCGCCCCCGCCCGAAGCCCCCAGGAGCCACTCGGACGCCTGAGTCCCCGAGGCGCTCCTGCCGACCCGCCCACCCATCAGCCCACCAGGCGCCCTCGCCCGTCATTCTCTCGGGCTCCCGGCCATGTCTCCCGCCCGGCTCCAGCCCCGACTGCGGTTCTGCCTACTCCTGCTACTGCTACTGGTGCCTGCGGCGCGGGGCTGTGGGCCGGGCCGGGTAGTGGGCGGCCGCCGGCGGCCGCCGCGCAAACTTGTGCCGCTCGCCTACAAGCAGTTCAGCCCCAACGTGCCCGAGAAGACCCTCGGCGCCAGCGGGCGCTATGAAGGCAAGATCGCGCGTAGCTCTGAGCGCTTCAAGGAGCTCACCCCCAACTACAACCCCGACATCATCTTCAAGGACGAGGAGAACACGGGTGCCGACCGCCTCATGACCCAGGTGAGCGCGATCCACTCTCCCAGCGCGCCGCTGAAGCAAGGCCACCTGCCCCCTGGCACCTTTGCTCGACTGCCTGGCACGCCCCCTGGCACCTGCCCCTCTCACCAAGCTGCCTTCTGCCCAACATGGGCCGGCCAGGGGTCCAGGCGGGCACATCAGCATCTCTGAGCCCGAGCCCTGAGTGTGTGTGAAGAGTTTCCCACTGTCAAGCCCCACAGCCCAGCAGCGTGGCGGCACCCCATGTCCGGGAACGCTGGCAACTCACGCCAGCCATGGTACCCAGAGGTAACCCAACTCTACGACTGCCTGCGCCTCTGGGGCCCACGCAGTCCCTCCCGGCCTAATCTTCCTCTCGGCGGCGCCCTTTTCATTTCGAAGTCATTTGGCACCCTCGAGAAGAAGCTCTCGGCGCGGGGCCCCATGGACTTTCCTCCCCGCGCGCCCTAGGTTCGCTGCAGCTCCTCCTGGGTCTGGGGTTAAGGAATAGCGGGCAAGAGGAGAGCTGAGAGGCGGAGGTGGGAGAGGGAACCGCCCGGCGCGCCCACGTGCCTGTCCTGAGATCTGAGCGGCTGGCTGGCTGTGGTTAAAGGGTGGGTGCCAACCTTTGGGATCTAGGACCGAACTTGGGGCGGGGTGGTTCTGGGCTTAGTGGAGAGACAGGAAGAATTTGAAGAGAGGGTCAGGGATGCCTTGGGAAGCCGGAGGCAGAATCTCTGTGTGGAGCGCAGGGACACAAATGCCCTTCTCTCCTGCCGCGTGCGCAAGGGAGAGAGACCTACGCTCCCTTCCTCTAGGGTGTCCTGGCTCTTCCTCCGCTAGGAAGAGCTACTAAACCACGGCATTCAGCATGCACCCTGGCGCCGCTGTCGGGGCCGAAGGTTGGCTGGTGGCCGGGCCGGGCCGGGAGCCGAGGAATGCAGATAAGGATCCGGGCCACAGGCTGGGCAATCATTGACAGCGAGCGCCCAGGCTCTGCACCCGAGGGAGGGGGTGGCAGGGGACAGAAGGGCGGGGAGCTGGGGTCTCGGGGCGGACACAAGTTGGGGGCTAGAATCCGGGCATCCACGACCTGGAAGGAGCACGTGGAGCTCCCTCTCTGGACAGGGGGCGCCCTCAAGCTCGGCTGTGCACCGGTAGGGTCAGCCTGGCCTTCGGTTCTCAGCTCCTGGGAGGCTGAGTCCAAGGGTCTGTGGGGCCCAGACTCCATGGGATGAGGGTAGATTGAGACACAAGCTACTTGTCCTAGGCGGGGCCTCACACCTGGGGCACAAAGAGTGCTGTAAGGCGCCCTCTTGGGTTCCTGCACCCACTTTCCTTAACTGCAAGGTCCTACGGGCTCGGAGGCCCCCGTGCCTGTCTTGAGGCAACAGCTACAGTCTTGTCAGGCCGGGCTGGGATTCCTCTCCAATAACACACTTTGCCCCTCCTGCTCCTGCACTAGGCACCTGCCGTGCCTCCAGGGCCAGTATTCCCCAGCCTCAGGCCTAAGGCTACGGTGACACCTACTGGGGACCCAGGGCCTTGCATGCCTAGTGGGCCCGCCACAGGCAATCGGCGGTGCTAACTGCCTCCTCCAGCTCTGTCGCGGCCCGCCCTTTGGCCTTGGCGAACCCAAAGCACCCAGAGCTGGAAAAGTTTAGTCCCATCTGTGAAGGGACCGACCCCGAGTAGGGGAGGTAGAACCCAGGAGGGAAGGGGAGCTCAACCTACCAGAGGGGGGTGTGCATCCGCCCCCCAACCCCCTCAGTTTGTCGGGCCAACCTGCGCGGCCCAATTCCCCTGGGCATCTGCATGCTAGAATGGGAGGGAACACTCTGCTTCCTTCCTTACCAAGGACAGAGGACCCTCCTTGGTTCCGACTGGAATGGGTGCGGTGGGAACGTCTGCGGCCGGCTGACCCTATGCCTGATCGGCTCCTCCTGCTAACGCTGCCACGCACATTCCTCTCTCAGCGTTGTAAAGACCGCCTGAACTCGCTGGCCATCTCAGTCATGAATCAGTGGCCCGGCGTGAAGCTGCGGGTGACCGAAGGCTGGGATGAGGACGGCCACCACTCGGAGGAGTCCTTGCACTACGAGGGCCGCGCTGTGGACATCACCACTTCAGACCGCGACCGCAATAAGTACGGACTGCTGGCGCGCTTGGCAGTGGAGGCCGGCTTCGACTGGGTGTATTATGAGTCCAAGGCTCACGTGCATTGCTCCGTCAAGTCCGGTGAGACGCTGCCGGGGGGCTGGGCCCGGGGCCGGGGCCGCAGGGAGTGGGCAGTCAGTACAGTGCCCTCCTGGGCCACGAAGGTGAAGATGTCCGCCTCTAGGGGATGGAGGCGGGGATCCCGGGGAAGACGACGGACGTCGACATCGGCGGCACTCCCCGCAGCTACTCACAACCTCCTGTTCCGCCCACACCTGGTAGTGTCATAATATGATTCCAGCCTAGGGAGACAGGGTCTGGCCCAGGGCCCTTTCGTGTTCACCTGGGGGTCCACAGTCCAGAACCTGCCACAGAACGTGCAACACAGACCAAGATGAACAGATGGAGGAAGCCAGGATGGCAGGCACCACCTCCCCACCCAGCTGATGCACAAGTAGCTCTGGTGGGACCCGGGGCCTGCATGTGTTCAGACACCATTATGCCTGTCCGGGAGCCCAGAGGTTCACAACCATCACCCATCTGCAGGTCAGGCCTCCCAGGGGCTGCAGGCATCCCCAACCTTTCCCCCCAGAGCCCTGAAGTTGGACATTTGGGGGCAGAGCTAGCCATGAGAGCCAAAATAAAGTGGACTCAATAAAGTGGATTTTCCCAGATTGCCCGCCTTGTTGATCAGAATTGACAAGCATGGGAGCCCCGCTCTTTTCCTAACCTCTCCCAGGTCCTTGCTGCCCACGCCAAATCCACTCACAGATATTTCCCTGGTTCCTCTGTGGGTCCCCTCCAGCCCTCCACACCAATCCTGGGTAGAAGTTGTACTCACAGCACATGAGACCAGGCCAGCTTTTTTTGTAATCCTGATCTTGCCTGGGCTCACAGCGGTCGTCCCACACTGCCTTCCAGCCGTGACCTGAGCCTCCTGCTCCACACCGTCTCCACCAGTGGTGCTACTTAGAGTCATAACTGCCCCTCACCTGCAAGCACTGGCCCAGGCCCAGGTCCCCAAGTAGCCTCTTTCATTCATTACTCCCGATCCAAATATTGGTCTTGCCCACCTGCTGCTGCTACTGTGTTCTGTCCCTGAACCAGGATGGAGGACATAAACTAAGATGGCGATTTTTGTTCTTGCTCTTGACCCATCCCTGACCATTCACTCTGAGGCTATTCAGGAACCTGTATTGGCTGTCCTTGCCTCTCCCTTCCATAGATTCTAAGAGCCAGCTCTGCCATAGCTCTGTATCAGTCTGGGGATGTGGTGTGCATTTTGTTGTTGTTTTGTTTTGTTTTATTTTAATGAAACATCTGAGTAAAGGGTGAACAGTAACAGGATATTTAGACATTTAGACCCCAGAGGAGCTAAATGACTTCACTCTCTATGAGGCTACAGCTTTCCTAGGGTCCAGCCACAGCTTACCAATGCCTGGTTCAGCGGGCCTGTGGCCCCTGACAGCTTCACAGAATCATGCAGATCGAAACAGATGGGGGTGTGGCCTGGGCTTCAGGAGGGCTTCTTCCTCTCAGCCACTGGTCCTGGAACCAGTACATCAGGTTGTTGGGTGGGATGGAGGCAGCAGATCATACTTGGGCAAGTTGAACCCTACATAGGAAATGGGGAGCAGGGGTTGGCATATGGTGATGGGGTGGGTGTTTTAGGGAGCAAGAGAAGTTCTGGCCAGACTAGGGTGGCCAGGGGAGGGCTGGTGTGCCTGGGAGTCCCAATTCCCCTATAGTAATCCCTTCCTGTCCCTTCTTCCCACAGAGCACTCCGCTGCAGCCAAGACGGGTGGCTGTTTCCCTGCTGGAGCCCAGGTGCGCCTGGAGAGTGGGGCCCAGGTGGCCCTCTCAGCTGTGAGGCCAGGAGATCGGGTGCTGGCTATGGGGGAGGATGGGAACCCCACCTTCAGCGATGTGCTCATTTTTCTGGACCGTGAGCCAGATAGGCTGAGGGTTTTCCAGGTCATTGAGACCCTGGACCCCCCACGCCGCCTGGCACTCACTCCTGCCCACCTGCTCTTCACTGCTGACAATCACACCGAACCACCAGCCCACTTCCGGGCCACATTTGCCAGCCATGTGCAACCTGGCCAGTATGTGCTGGTGGCAGGAGTGCCAGGCCTACAACCTGCCCGAGTGGCAGCTGTCTCCACACATGTGGCCCTTGGGGCTTATGCTCCACTCACAAGGCATGGAACGCTGGTAGTAGAGGATGTGGTAGCTTCCTGCTTTGCAGCTGTGGCTGACCATCACTTGGCTCAGATGGCCTTCTGGCCCCTGCGACTATTTCCCAGATTGGTGTGGGGCAGCTGGACCCTGGGAGAGGGTATGCACTGGTACCCTCAGCTGCTCTACCGCCTAGGACATCTCTTGCTGGAAGAAAGCAGCTTCCACCCACTGGGCATGTCTGGGGCAGGGAGCTGAGAGGACCCAGTCACAGCCCTCTTGAAACTGCCAAGCTGGATCCAAAGGCCTTCCCACCAGAAGCACTCCAGCTCTAGAAAAGACTTGAGCTAGGAGCACTGGGCCCCACCATCTCCTCCACAGTGGTGACACACCATTGAGACTTGACCGGACAATACCAAGATTCCTGTTCCCATCTTGGAATAGATGGTGGTGGGGGTGTAGGGTGTCCTTCTATCCTAGAGACCTTGAGGCCCAACCGCCAGTACAATTTTCACATGCCTCCTCCCACCGTGAGGAGGCCCTGTATCATCGGTCTTTGGACTACTTACTGCAGTCTTTCTTGGGGCCTGGGTTTCTGACTTCACTGTAAGTAACACACTGCAGTAGCAAAAGACTCTGCCCGCAGGTGGGCTTGCACCTCAGTTGATGCTGCTAGATTCCCTGGGAGCCAGCAGGGAGCTGGCTGGGCTCATTACTGCCAGGAACTGAGAAGGCCACAGGGCTGGGACAGCCAGTCTGGCTGTCCTGAGGCATATTCTCTCCTCTGATCACACTCCTCCAGACTCATCCCAAGACTGTTATCAGTGGGCAGAATGGTGCGTTCTGGCCAATGTGACCATAGCGCCTGGGCCAGGGGAAGGGAGGCTGGATGTCCTTGCCACTCCTGCCCATGCTGAGCTCCATTCTGCTGAACCATGATCCCACCCCCTCCTCTGGTCAGTCTCCCCCACCTTATTTATTGTCACAGAGGGGAAAGCCCATGGGAGAATTTTGGGGATGTTTTGTTTTTTTCTTCCTTTTGTAATAAAAATTATTTAAGTTGTTAGAGCCATGGAGTCCAGGGTGCTAAATGTACAGATTTAATTCAAGGAAGGAATAGGCTTGTTCTTCTCCTTAGTGTCTAGGAGCTAGCTTTCCTCCAAGGACAAAACCCCAGCATCCCCACCATGTGCAGGCCCTTTTTCACTTACTAGATCTGAGAAATACCAACAAAAAGCTGTGTTCTGCAATGGGAAGGCCATTGCACACAGATCCCAAAGTTTGCCCTGCATATGGTTACACCAGAGAGAGAACTGAAGTAGCTGATCTGTGATTCCTATACATCCCAAAAACCACATCAGTGTGCCTTTGTCAAGGTGGTTTTCCTGCTAACTCTAGTTCTTGGGGCTTGCCTTTTTGATTCTTGCCTTTTGGTAACATAATGTGGTATGAAAAGATTCTGGAGAATTCGTATTTGCTTGTGGCACATTCTGACTTCTTGGGTGAGTCAGAGATCCCTAACAGAGTGAGGAGCTATCAAACCTCTGACTTACCTGGACAGCTTGCTTCAAGGTGATTCCTGACTTCATTTCTATGATACTGCTTTAATAGATCCAGTGTGAGACCCAGAGACTTATTCTCTAAACACCCTAAGCATGGCAGGTTGTGTGTGAGCAACACCTTAAGAAACACTGCTTAGTCTAGAGGAGGCCCAGTGTACTGCCAAAACAGGGTAACATGACCCTTCACTCTTCTCAATCCTTCAACCCCAGGGGAAATTTTTGTATACCATGGGTGCCCTAAGATCCTAGATGAAGCCAGTTAAAATAGGCCAGCCTGACCATGGCATACTGTGGAAGTTGGCCAGTGCTACCAAGCCAGTTCCCCTACGCCACCTGCCATGGAAAGCCAGTTGTTAAAACATGCCATTGCTCAGTCTCTAGCATTCTATGGAGGCATTATGATGGAAGAGAGCAGGGAGGCAACCTCAGGCTTTTTACTTGCTCTCCACATCCACAGAAGAAAGTTCCAGTGAAAATAACATTGCTCGTGGTTTGTGCCATCTGGAGAAATATGTCTCCACTACTTTAATGCTAACTGTTACCACTTAATGAAGACCAGTATTGCTAGGCGTCATTCTAGGTCTTTACACTGACGACAACCTTAGGTAGCATGCACTTGAAGGTTGCCATTTGCCATGTAGGAACATACCCAAGATTATATGGCAAGTGATACTGAGGCAGGACTGGAATCCTTCCAGCTGGGCTCTTGGATCTGTAGTTGCCACAAAGCTGTGCTGTAGTGAGGATGAGCTGTCCCTAGAAGGTCACCCATAGCATTTCAGGTCTGAAAATCTGCTTTGTCAGTATATCTAGAGTGGATCTATCTCTCTACAGCAAATTCTCCTCAACCAGGCCAAAATATCTATGAACTCTTATTGGAAGAAATGCAGTGGAAGTCTAGATATTTTTTGTGCTGGGGCCAAGCTCAGAAACTTGTGCTTGCCAGGCAAGTGCTTGTGTCACTGATCTACAACTCCAGCTCACTGAGCTATATCCCCAGCTTAAGATGCTCTTGTCTATCATATGCACATTCTCTCCTTACAGACATTCCACCTGGTTGATCAGATTGTTATTGGTAGTTGGTGAGTACGCAATGCATGGAATGGATAACTCCAGGTAGAGAGAAAGAGAGAGAGAGAGAGAGAGAGAGAGAGAGAGAGAGAGAGAGAGAGAGAGAGAGAGAGAGAGAGAGAAACTGACTCACCTATGGAGTGTGGCAGATACAAAACCATTTGGTGTTTCCAGATCTTTTACCTACAAAAAGTTTTTAAAACAACTGAATTTAACCCTACCTCCATTACTTTTCTCTTGTTACTGGGACAAAA
>PVJA010016130.1:0-18211 GCA_004027025.1 Myocastor coypus
TTTTTTTTTCTTTCTTTCTTTCTTTTTTCTATGCAACATTAATAGGGAGGTGGGTCATGCCCACACACTGCACTCTATAGAATGATTGTGAGGACAATATGCAATATGTCAACTTTCAAAGAAAAAAAGGGGGAAAAGAAAAAAAAAAGTAATGTGGATTTAGAAAGGTTAATGTTTAGTTGTTTGATCAATCTTATATTCCTATATGCATTAATCTAAACTGATCCGATGATGAAAATATGTAATATAACCATTGTTAAATTTAAACAATAAAAGAATTGAAAAAATAAAATAAATAAATAAATAAATAAAAATAAAAATAAAAAAATTTAAAAAAAAATGAAGTCAATCTCCATTTTAACTAATCGTCAGATGATCGTGATGTACTCCAAAGTTTGATAATCACTGTTCTTTTCCTCACTTGTTTCTCTATTCAACTTAGCCTCCATCACCTAGCATTTTAAAATTTAAATTTCCTTTGTCTTTTCATTCCCTCCATCGAATAAAATCCTCAAGACCCTTTGAAGCGCTGAAGCATCTACCTTCTGTGTGTGTCTAAGCTGCTGAAATTTCCTTAAAAAGTAACACTGTACTATCAACTCACAAAGGCCTTCAACTCACAATAAATCAAATATCTGTCTGGTCTAAAGACAATGGCAATTTAAAATCTTATTCATCCCCCTCAAATAGCAGCCTTTCCATCAACCTTCCTCCTTCTCAGTGGTTGACCTAACCTCCTACTTAACAGAGAAAATAGAAGCCACCAGATGGATGTGTCCTCAACTTCCCACAGCCAATCTACACAACTTTCTGCTTTTTCACCATAGTCTCCTCCATCTTTCTATTAAAATGATAAAGCAAGTACCCTCCTCTTACATAAGACCAAAGCCACCTGTGAGCTGCATCTTACTCATTCTTTCTCTTACAGGGAATTCATCAAAGGTATCAAACACAGCTCTGTTCCCATGGAATTAATCTTTTCTTTACAATTATTATGGAACATAATTGGCACTTTGGTATATACCATAAAAAGCCATTCATGAAAACAGACTATAAGCCGGGCATGGTGGCACATGCCTGTAATCCCAGCACTCGGGAGGCTGAGGCAGGAGGACTGGTGCGAGTTCAAGACCAGCCTGGGCTACAAAAGTGAGCTCAAGGCCAGCCTGAACTGCATAGCGAGACCCTGTCTCAAAAAGACAAAAAATAAATAAATAAATAAATAAATAAATAAATAGACAAAAAAAAACAGACTATGTAAATTTTTTCTCATCTGATGTGAGGTACTCTTGGGAGTACAATATGCTCACCTACAGCTCAAACCCAAATATACACTGGCCACAAACAGCCTCTCCATGGTTATCTCACAGGTACTTCAAACATAATAAACTTCAAAACTAAACATTATCTCCCCTTAAATCTGTCTCTTCAAGATCCCCCAGTGCTCCTCACATCAGGAAATGGCACCGCTAGCAACTCAGCTGTGCAGTCAGAAACCTAACTGACATGCCTTAAGAACCTGCTGACAGTGTTATCTAGTAAATGTTTCTTCCCTCAATCCTCTCTCCATCTCCACTCTTATGATCTTCGTCCAGGACACCATCCCCTCAACTGTACTTCCACAATAGCCTTTCAGTTGTTTCACAGCACCTAGCCTTCCCCTCCAATATCAAGTCTCCTCTAAGTGCAGCCAAGGAAGTCATTTCAAACAGAATATCTAACGGTGGCTCTCCTTTATCAAAGTTCTTATATACCTTCCATTTTCTATTAGAATAAAATGAAAAATTATGAGCAAAGTCTCTAATCCTCTGCATGATTTAACCTCCCTTTACTAAAGTTTCATTTTATATCACTCTGCCTTCTCTATGTTCCAGTCACAAAAGAGTACATTTATTCATACTAACTATGCCCTTATCTTTTGAGAAGCTTCATATTCTTTATCCCAGAATATTTTTCTCTTTACTTGCCTAATGCCTGGTCATCCTTCCAGTCATCAATGTAAATATGCTATCCTCAGTGAAACCTCTTCCAACCCCTCAGATCAAGTCAAACCAATATTAATTCCCCTGTCCAACCTACCAGACATCCATTCAACAAAAAATTTTTGAACATCTACACTGTACCAGTTTAGGTACTAGTTTAGGTACAGTTAGTTTCTATCAGGTAGGCAGAAAGTAAATAACTGTGAACACTGACATGTTTTAACTGACAAAACATATCCTAGTAGAAAGTATAATTAAGTACTTATAATTATAATGAATACTATGAAAGAAAAGTTCAGTGTGACTTTAGAATGAATGAATGTCTGGTAAATGAGGGAAATAATTCAAATCCAGATCCTGACTCCATATCCCATGCCACAGTAAATTATAATTCCAAACTTCACTTTTATTTCTAAGCATAACTGATTTTAGCCATTTTCTTCTTGACTCTGCCAGAACCAAGTTCCATATAGTTCTCTCCCGTACTTCTTGGAGACATCCCTATGCTCCCTACATCCCAACATAGCAATATTGAACTCCCAAGGGACCACAAATCAGCTCTGCTCTGGGAGATGGTAGTGGGTATGGATCAGTGCACACACATGTTCAAAGGACTGTACAAACACAAAAGATTCTGCTTGTGTGTGTAACATGTATGAAAGTACTCTGTAAAATATAAAACACGACTCAAATGATCACTACATATTAGTAATAGCAATAGTGGAGTAGCTCCTCTAAGCAGTAGAATCCCCAAGGGAAAATATCAATCTATTAAATTGAAACAGTATAGCCATGTACTTATCTAACTCATAAGAAACTGAAATTATTTGTACTCATTCTTAACAAGTCATTTTTACTGTTTATATTTTACAAGCAAAACTACTTACATCCTAGGATAAATTAATGTTTTTCATACTTATCTTCTCCCTTTTATTGCATCAGAAAAACTTTAAGTGTCTTAAATTTCTCATTTATTATATTCATGTCAGCAAAGTCACTGAAGATAGAAACAAGCTCAACTATACCAAAATGCAAGAAACTTCATTTTCTTGATACGCCACACAGTCTGCCCCCTAGTGGTATCATGGTATAATAACACACATTAAGAGACTACCTGGAAAGCATAAGATGGTTTGGAACCTCTGTAATCTTTAAAGTATACTATCAGATTTGTAATAACTATGGTGCTACCATTCTTAGCTGTATGATATTGGTAAATTTCTGAACATCTCTAGTCCTCAATTATCCCTTCATAAAATAATGACAACTGCATCTATCTCATAGGGTAATGGAATTAAATAATAGTATAAATCTAAAAAGACAAACCCAGTATATACAATTAGTACTCACCTACTTTCATTATATATATATTTTTTTTTCTTGTTTCAGAACTTTTGTTTGTTTGTTTGTTTATTTTATGGCCAGCTCAGCCTGCCCTGAAGGCAGGGCTGGTGCAGCATGTGGTGCCAGGGATCAAACCGCAGTCCCTGCAGCTGCCTAAGCTTTCCTAAGCAGGCGCTTTAGATCACGGAGCCATCCTGCCAGGCCCCTACTTTCATTATATTTTTTCTTTTGGTTTTTTGTTTGTTTTTTGTCTCTTGAGACAGGGCCTCACTAGGTAATTCAGGCTGGTCTTGAATTATGTAGCTCAAACTGGCCTCAAATTCACGGCGATCCTCTTGCCTCATCCTCCCAAGTGTTGGGGTTACAGGCACCCACCTGGCTCCTTTTAAGCTTTAAAGTTCCAAGAATTCTATAAAATTCATGCCATAAAGCATAGTAAAATAAAAACAACCCATACTAAGGGAACTGTCCTCTTTTCTTGATTTCTTAATTAATTTTAATGAGAAATAGCAATGAGACATGCGACAGTTTCAAAACAGGTTGGTAGGACAGTTACAACAATACTTGCATGTTGTTGTCTTCATAGTAGCTGTTCAGAGTACAAGATGCCAACATGATATCTTGTCTAAACAATATTAGTACAAATCTTTCTTCTCATTGAACTAAGTAACTGTATACCTACCCTATTTTGTATATGTACATATATATGTATATATATATATATATATATATATATATATATATATATATTTCAATTAAAAGGATCCTTCATTTATATCTGCATTTTTCATTTTGTTTTGTCAGAGATGAGTGTTCCATTGCTGTTAGAGAAGCTGTATTTGGAGGTCTTTAAAGGACTTTTTCATACTTGATTTCAGTCCAAATATTGTAGGTACTTGTATTCAGCAAAATAACCCAAAATAGTCCAATAGACTGTAATAGTAGTGGGTTATCAGCAGAACTGGCATTGTCAGAAGTTGCTGATGAGTCTTTTTCAGCCCAGCATATTAATATGGCATTACTTTTACACCTTATGGTTATACTTCTCTCTGGATGGTTAAAATCAAGTTAAAGTAAGACCTATATAACTAAAAGTGTAACTTTTGTATCTGACAAGGTCAGTCAAATCCCTTCAGGATTTACCCTGAAACCATATACAGTAGCTTATAGATCTTTTGTCAGTGTCAGCCATCTGGATTAGTCATAGCCATTGCTTGATGAATTTGCTCTCTGTGAAAGCCTGAGAGAATTTTTCCTCTCTAGGTGACTCTTAAGGGAACTATTATTAGTGCCCACCCATAGAAATGTGATGTGTTCACAACTACAGCTATGAAGTACTACTGCATTCAAGGATCGCAATCATGAAGACTTACCGTCAAAAGGGATGCCAACTGCTCATCTAGCAATCTAAGTCCTTTGATATGCTTTAAAACTAAGTGATCACACCCACAATAAAAGGACTCCCCCTATTCTGGAAAATTCTAAGGTTCAATCAAATGTATGTATCAGGCTATTTGTACCCATTAACCTAGTTCTTTCTTCTGGGGAGGATGGAAAATACCTGCTCAGAATTATTTTGACCACTGAACAAAATAATTTAAGATAGTAGGGGGCTGGGGAGATAGCTCCGAGGCACAAGTGCCTGCTGGGCAAGTGCAAGGTCGTGAGTTCGAACCCTGGTCCCACAAAAAAAAAAAAAAAAAAAGATAGTTAACTAAGTTTTCAGGCATATTTTAAAAACCTTTTACTTTTCCACAAGGGTCTTATTTCAAATCTTCAAATATCCTAATTTGTCATGAAGTAGAAAGACAAAATGAAAGAAGTTATTCTACCTGGAGCTGAGTCTGTTTGATAATGACAAAAGAACTCCCATTCATGCCTCTCTCACCAGAATCCTACCTGTCATCTAAAGCCTCGCCATATCTTTCTACTGGCTCTGAATTCACTACATTATTTGACTTTCTGAGTTAATGAAGGCAACTATCAGTGGTGGGAACTAAGGCTCAGAGGCTAACAGATTTGGTCCAGTTTACGTAGCTGACAAGTGATAGAAATACAGTTTCATAAATCCATTGGAATATCGGTGGTCATGATAATCAAAGTTAACTATAAAAGAAACACAGTAACAATCAGTAGCACTAAGAACATCTAGAAGATCAATTGGTATTTTTCTGATGAAAAAATGTTTTTTCAGCTTGGAAAACAGGCATTAAGATAGAAGTAAATCCACCTCTTAATGAACTCAGCATATGCATAGAAGTTTGTCTAAAATCATTTGTTAACTTAGGACTCATTCTCACAAGTATAAACTAGCCTAAAAATAATTTATTAATGTACATATCTAAAAAGTCTAAGTTTTAAGAGTTCAAAACTAGGTTTAGTTAGTTTAGGAGCTTAAAAGACCTAGTTTCTTTCTTTTTCTTTAATTTTTTTTTTCTTGTTTCAGAACTTTTGTTTGTTTGTTTATTTCTTTTTATGGCTGGCTCAGCCTGCCCTGAGGGCAGGCCTGGTGCAGCATGTGGTGCCCGGGATCGAACTGCAGTCCCTGCAGCCGCCTGCAGGTGCTTTAGATCACTGAGCCATCCTGCCGGACCCAAAAGACCTAGTTTCTCTTGGCTCCTTTGCTTCATTTCCAGGCAAAACTTCTGAGCATGCTAGTCTTGTGTCCTCCTAGATTTATGTCAAGAATAAAAAGAATATATCTTTTCCCTAAAAATGTAAACAAAAGTTAGAATTAAAGATTCAAACTGAAACAGAAAAGTTTCAGCATGAGGCATAAAACATAAAGCTAGATTAGTATGCTGAGCTGTACAAAGCTTAAATCAACAGCTCCAATATTGCCAATTCTGCCAATAATCCATTGCTATTATGGAATACTGGACTATGTATACAACTACTCTCTCTTGACTTAATGCGAAGAAATTTTGTGTACCAACATTGATTAGAAAAATTATCATGTCTACACCCTGTGCTCTGTATAACTACTACAAAGACAACAATATGCATAGTATCAATTATTGGGAATGTACTACTATTGTGTTTTTGAAGATGTCACATTGTTATTTCTTATTAAAAGAAAAATTTTTTTAAAAAGATTCAAACTGAGATTGGAATATAATCCTAAACCAGTCTCTGTGACTAGAAGGTAACATACAAGTTAGCAAGGCATAAATCATGTATCTATCCCTGGATCCAGGTACAGGTTCTGTCCAAAGCACAAATCTTTTCAGTTCTGGGAGTATCTACTGGTCCTAAAGCTGGATCCCAGTACTAAAAGAAAAGAAATAAGACACTGAGGAAACAATAGCAACAAAAAGCATCCACAATGATTTCACTGCTATAATTAGAGTAGATCTGGGCAAAACAGATACGAATTGAGTCATTGGGTATTGCAGCAACTCTCAATTAAATGTCTTTTATTATTTCAGGTTATTTCTCTGGTGGAACAAACTATAAAAAATGATTTGAATAAGCTCCCAGTCTTGAATTATCTCAAGCTTAAAATATTTTGGTTTTCTTTCTTTCTTTTTCTTTTTTCTTTTCTTTTTTTTTTTTTTTTTTTTTTTTTTTTTTTTTTTTTTTTTTTTTTTTTTTTTTTTTTTTTTTTTTTTTTTTTTTTTTTTTTTTTTTTTTTTTTTTTTTTTTTTTTTTTTTTTTTTTTTTTTTTTGGTATTTTTGTTATAGGGAAGGATTTTCCAGGTGTTCAGGGTCTCACTATTAGATTGGATGCACAGTGATCCCCTGCCCATTTACAGCCTCCCAAGAGCTGGCATTATAGGTGCTCATACCACACCCAGTCCAACTGGCATTTCAGTGCATCCCAGGGGCAGAGCTGGCACAGCAGGCCCTGGAATTGAAGCCCTGGCCCCTGTGCCTGCTTGTAGGTGCTTTAATCCACTGAGCTATTTGGCCGGCCCTTTTTAAAAGCTATTTTCATGAAAAAAAAAAAAAATATATATATATATATATATCCTTTACAAACCCTCCAGAAAATACATGACCCTCCTGGTCATGTAGAATGTTTAGCATCACCATTCAAGATGATCTTGGTCATGTGATTTACAGTATTTTCTATCTAGCCATGCAAGATAGAAGGCAACCAATAGGGCTAAATATTAAGGAAATCAAAAGTTTCCCAACCCAAACCTCAACCTCATTATTTGTTATTATGTTTTCTAAATCTACCATAAAATTCAGCTGAACTTGGAAGACCACTGAGCTACCTATGTTCACAGAAAAAACACAGGCATCATAGGAAAATAGACACCTTTAATTTACACAAGCAACATTCAATTAATGCAACACAAAAAGCTATGCATTTGGGACATAAAATGAACATTTGGGAAAGAACTCTTCCTTTTGGAGAGCCTGCAGTTTATGGAGAAACATTATTATAACACTTGATGAAAGAATTACAACCAATTTCTTATAAAATGATATGGAATTTTGGCTTTCAGCTAGGAGGAGGCTAAGGAACAACTTTCTTCAGTCATCCCAAATCCAAGTTCACATCCAAGTTAACATTGGCTGACAGGTGTGGCACCGGTCTTTAGTCAGAAAATATTCAAGAACCATTAAAGAGATCCTGGGAACTGCCCAGTCTGTGCAGTGCAATGTGTATAGCCAACATCCTCATGACACCATAGATGACATCAACAATGGTGTTGTGGAGTGCCCAAGTATAAGAAGTATAAGGAAGTACTTCAATAAAAAAATGACCTAAGCAAGTGATTATGGAAAAGAACATATCAACTATTTCAGAATAGACTTAAGTGACAAGGACAAGCCATAGACAGGATCTGGAAGACATCATGAGGGAATGATGTAACAAGAAAGGAGATAGGAAGAAACTAAAGAACTTTGATTTCTAAAGGTTAGCAATTGTGAAGAAAGGGATATAAAACCAAACTCAACAATTAATTAGCAGATGCCATGAGTAAAGATCCTGACAGATAATATGGAAATGTAAAAGTGAGCAAGACAAGAACTCCAACTCCAGAAGACCTATAATAACCTAGACAGACAAGAAAAGGTAGAAATAAAAATATAGATAATAGATTGCAATAAAACTGAGGTAGATGCTCTGCTATAGAGTTTCAGACATGAGAGAGGAATGGTGACAGAGACTAGGACATTAAAGAAAAAGGAATTAGTAAAGAGGTGTGACTATGTGGGAGTTGGAGAAGTGAAGATGTGGAAGAAGACAGAAAAACGATTATATGTGACTACTGCTACTTTGTCATTTCAATCTAGCCAGCACAGACGGACCAGCACCATTCTGTGTGCAGTTGCTCTGGGGGCAATTCCTCAGGTAGCCAGCTGAAGAAGCAAATATACAGTTGAAAACAGATTAAGCTTTCTATTTTATCTAAGACTTATTTTCCTAACCAACAAAATATGGGTACCTAACCTCTACCCACATAAGGTTACTGGAAGATAAAATAAAGTAACAAATTAAAGTACCAGAATATGCCTGGTATAACAGAGAAAACTTTTAGCAAGTGCTAATTTTTCTTCCCTTCTGTTTCCTAGAGTTGCCATAAGAAGGTGCCACAAATTTAGTAGATAAAATAAAAGAAACTTATTGCCTGAAATTTTTGTAGACTGAAGTCTTAAATCAGGATATTAGCAGGACAACTTTCCTTTGAGCAGCTGTGTGAGATTATCTGCTATCAGTTTCTTCCAGGTTTGGGTGGGAATTGACAGTCTCTGCTGCTCTCCGGATTACAGCTGCAGAGATAGGATCTCTGCATCCATGTATGAATGGCTTTAACTCTGTTTCTCAGTGTTTCCTCTCATAAGAGTATCAGCCAGTGGATTTAAGTCCTACTTTAAATCTAGGATGATTTAATGCCAAGATCCTTAGTTATTTATACCTACAAAATCCTATGTCCAAATAAGGTTACATTCTGAGATCCTGTTTGAAAATGAATAGAGGTGGGGGACTGCTTCACCCTTATACATACCTTCCTTCTTCAGGCCCATTTGTATTTGAAACATTAGCAGCATTCCTAACTGCCTAGTTGACAGGAAGATATTACCTCTTCATTGTGCTCCCAGGATGTCTCCATGGTAGTGAGATACAATATCTGCATAACTCTTCAGGAAAAAAAGATTTTTAAGAAACTCAAAAATCATTCCAGGATTTTTAACAAATCCAAAAACTACCCTCCAGTCCTGTCTATATTATAACTCTGTAAGATTCAATTTAATCTTAAATGAGATTATCACACAATGTGGAAGATAATCAAGGAATATAATAAATGTGAAGGCATTTCTAGACCCTGAATGGTTTACAAATACTGGTTTTTACTTGTAAAACTTATGATGTTTATTTAACATTGTACTGAAATGTGCCAGTCACCACCTTAAAAACCTTGTGGAGATAAGAGATGGAAACATGATGTATCACTTCATGGCTCTCACATCTAACACTAACATACAAATTTAAAATATTAAATAATGTACCACTAAATAAATTTGGAAATTACTATGTGTGTCTGAAATATAGAGAAGATAGTGATCCATTCTAGTTTGAAGGAGAAAGAAACTGAACTACTTCTTATAAAACTGGAAGAGAAGAAAGGACTGTTTAGGGAGCAAGGTACAGGTGGAAATGTACACTATGACTCAGGAACAGAGAAGAGACCAGCCTGCAGGGTAGCTGGGGAAGAAGATGAGACATAAGGCTAGATGTGACAAATCATGAAGCGAGATGGAGCACCTGGACTTGATGCAGAGTAGCAGCCTCTAGAGGTACCTGAATAGAGAATGCCAAAATGAAAGCAGAGGGGCCTGACAGGATGGCTCAGTGGTCTAAAAGCGCCTGCTTGGGAAAGCTTAGGCAGCTGCAGGGACCACGGTTCAATTCCTGGCATCACATGCTGCTCAGCCCTGCCCTCAGGGCAGGCTGAGCTGGCCATAAAAATAAATAAATAAACAAACAAAAGTTCTAAAACAAGAAAAAAAAATTAAATTAAAAATAAAATTAAAAAAAATAAAAAATGAAAGCAGAGATTTAGAAGGGAAGAGCCTGGGAGCACTTATAGCCTAAATTGGCAAGGCAGTAGCAAGGACACAAACTAATACAAAACATGCTCATCTTCACCACTTGCTAAAATCGTGACTGCCAGCAAGATCTGAAGTTTCTGGAAATAATCCTAAGCCTTTCCAGGGATTTTGCCCCTATATTAACATGACTAAATTAATCCCCGGATTGTACAAAAGCTCCCATTTTACATCTCTCATAATCCCAAGATAAAAAAGCAGTTTGGAGGACACATAGGTAAGCTCTACTCAAATATCAAAGTTCTCTCTAAAGCTACACAGGTGGAGGAGTCATGCAGCTTCAACTTAAACATTTGGCTAAAAATGTCCACCTCACCAGTTACCATCCTTAAAACAACCAAGATTAAATACATCAGCTCCTACAGGAATACTTGGTCTGCCTGAGTCCTAGGCAGCTCTTCATCTGAGGTTAGAGTTCTCCTCTGTTAGAGTAGGAGGGACATCCTGATCCTGCAGCTTCTGACAGATATGCAAGCCAGACCCAGCAGTGCTGGCTGCAGGGAAGCAGGTCTGAGTCAGTCTGTCAGGCAATGAAATCCTACTCCATCTGCTCTGCGGTCTTTGCCAAGTTTTAATGCCTGGACACATGAGTTCCCACCCCCACTTCCACACCCACCACTTTCGCCTCTGAGAGGTAGAAACAAAATCTGCTTCAAAGCTTCGTCTTTATTTCTGTTCTAATTCCAATTCTAAGAAATTACCTCTCAGTAATAAGTTATAGACAAGAATGGAGAAGCATCCTCCCCTAATAACATCACAAGGGCCCAGCGGGATGGCTCAGTGGTCTAAAGCGCCTGCTTGGGAAAGCTTGGGCAGCTTCAGGGACCGCGGTTCGATCCCCGGCACCACATGCTGCGCCAGCCCTGCTCTCGGGGTGGGCTGAGCCGGCCATAAAAATGAGTGAATAAACAAACAAAGGTTCTGAAACAAGAAAAAATAAAATAAAATTAAAAAATAAAAATATTTTAAAAATTAAAAAAAAAAATAACATCACAAGCACTGCAAAGCAACTGACACTGAGCAAGGATGCCCTGGCTTTCCATCACTAATACATTAGTTCCTCACTGGGAATTGATCTTTTCCCTTTATCCTTCCATCTTTCATTTATCTCCCGTTTTTGGATACTGTTTTGTTTTGTTTGTATTTTGTGCAGGGTCTTACTACACAGTTCAGCTCAGATTCATAGTGATCTCCTGTTTTTAAGCCTCCAAGCACTGGGATTACAGGCATGCACCACCATACTAGGACCTGGTCACTGGCTCAAGCACCCAGGGGTGGGGCCAACATGGCATGTGGTGCCAGGGATCAAATGCTGGTCTTTGTGCTTGCCTAAGCAGGTACTTAGTCCCCTGAGCTATCTTGCTGGCCCTTAAAAATACACATTTTTAAATGTAATGTATATGGAAGTCATAAAGTCTAATAATAAAAACAACATGCATGACCTGTCCTCACTTTACAAAGTAAACATTTCAGATACTGTTGGAGCTTTCAACCATACCCTCCTGTCTCAACCTGGTTTCCATCAAAAGCAACTGCATTCTTCCTATTTAGAGAACTAAATTAGCTCACTCATCCAAAGGCCTCTATATTTCAAGTTCAAAGTCCACTTTGAGTTCCATTGCCTGCACCTTCACACTTATCAGCCCATCTCTCAAATTCTAGTCATCTCCAGGAAGCTGAACCTCCACCAAACCCTCATTTATGATAATCCAATAGTGAAAGACCATGAAGTCTCTCTTCAAACATGGACATGAATCTCCCAAATCACCTACCATGTCCCAAATTAGCATTGCCCTGCCTGCCTCCTTTTCCCCTCCTCCTTTTCTCTTTCTCTCCTTCCCTTCCCCTTTCATCTGTTCCTCCCTCTTTCCTTCTATTTCTTTCCTTCTTTTATTCCTTCCTTAAGAGATGGTAGTCTCACTATGTTGCCCACATTGGCCTTGAATTCTTATGCTCAAGTGATCTTTCTGCCTCAACTTCCTATGTAGCTGGGACTACAGGCACAAACCATCAAGCCCAGCTGACTTAAACCAGCGTAGTCTTTCCATACTTTAGTATAATAGCATATAATGAGTATTCCAGGCTGTTCTGACACAAGTGCCTACTTAGCTAATGTGGGCCATTGCTAGAAGCCCAGAACCACACTGTAGAACCTATATGTCATTCAGACTAGATCATCAAACACTTAAAGACAAGATGTATGCCTGAGAGAGGCTCTGATTTAGGGATTAAGGCCTGATTCTGCCTAACCTCAAGAAAGGGGGCCACATAACTAGGAGAAATGAGCTTTGCTGGCTGTAAGATAATGCCCACCTGTAATCCAAATTACTTGGAAAACTGAAATAAGAAGATTACAAGTCTGAAGCCAGTCCTTACAACTTAGTAAGACCCTGTCACAAAATTAAAAAAAAAATTTAAAGGTCTCAGCACATCCTAGGTTCACCTCTAGAGCTAAAAAAAAAAAAAAATTTTTTTTTGAATGTCTTCCCCACAACCACTAACACCTATACAAGATCTCTAGTCCATAATCATACCCACAACAGGACTAGTTCTGTTACTATATACATTGAGCTAGCTTTATCAGAAATCATTTATCACACACCTTCAGAAAGCCTACTGCTTTATTTATTTCTGCCTCACTTCTCCTTGAAGAACCAATCTCTATAAGAGAGAAAATAAGAACTATGTGATCAATGTACATTTTTAAAAAATATCTTCGCTTCACTTTCTCATCTGTAAGACACCTAGTATACAGAGAGGGTTAGGTGTACTCTAAGGTAGAGTTTAAATAATTTAATATATTTGAGGCCTTTATGATAGTACTAGATTCAACTGTTACTCAAAACAACATGGCATCTTTCATTTTTCTCTGTAATAATGTCAGGAAATCTCCTAAATATACTTCACAAAAATGCTCAGCAACAAATAAACTGCTACCAGACCAGATCTGACAATACATAAAGAATATTGTATAGCATGTCTGACGCATGATCCCTCAAAAAATTTGTTCAACATGTGAACATCAATCTATGTGATATGTTAGTAGGAAAAAAATTTTAAAACCACAGGACCATCCCAATAGACACAGAGAAAGCATCTGATAAAATGTAGCACCATTTAATCATAGAAATACAACCTAGGAATCAATGCAACTTCCTCAACCTAACACTACACTAATGGTGAAAGACTGACAGCTTGCCCAAAGATCAGGAAAGAAACAAGGATGTTCAATCTCTCCACTTCTTAACATTGCACTTGTTCTGCCAGGAAAATTAAGAAAAAGAAAAAGCATTCAAATTGAGAAGAAAGAAGCAAAATTATCTCTATTCATAGATGACATGATCTTGTACACAGAAAATTCTAAAGAATACACAAAATCAGATAGCTAATATTTACTTTTTGTGGGTGGCATATATTGTTTTCTGAAATAGGATCTTGCTAAGTATTGCAGGCTGACCTTGAGTGCACAGCAATCCTCCTACCTCAGCCTCCCAAATGCTGGGGTTTAGGCAGGCACCACCATATCTAGCTTTGATTTTATAACTTACTACGAAGCTAGAGTAAGAAAGCAATATGGCATTAACATATATATACAAAATGGATCATTGAAACCCACTGAATCAACAGAATAGGACTGAGAATTCAAAAGGTAACACATAATTCTATTGTGAACTGACTTTTAACAAGAACACCAAAACACTTCTATGGGAAAATAAGAACCTTTTCAATAAGGAGTGTGGGGAAAAAATAGATACCTACATGCTAAAGAATAAAGTTAGACTCTTCCTTCAAGCCATATGCAAAAACCAAGGCAAATGGACTAAAGATCTGAATGTAAGAAATGAAACTACAAACATCTTAGAAGAAAATATAGGCATAAATTTTTAAGAACTATGATTTGGTGATGCAATAATATATATAGTATAGTATAATAAATATATATATATATAATATATAACAACAATGTTACACATACACAAAAACAACTAACAAAAGCAAAGAGTAGAAATTGAAATTTATTAAAATTAATTTAAAGGGCCAGCAAGATGGCTCAGTGGTGTAAAGCACCTGCAGAGAAAACTTAAGGCCAGCGCTGCAACCGCTCCTTGATCCCTGGCACCACATGCTGCACAACCCCACCCCAGGGCGGGCTGAGCCAGCTATAACACAAACAAATAAATGAGGTTTAAGGGAAATAAATTCTAAAAATCTTTTTAAAAAATTAATTTAAAACCTGTACTTCAAAGAACCCTACCAAAAGTAAAAAGAAAATTCAAAGAATGGGAGAAAACAATGCAAATCACATGCTTGGTAAGATATTTGTATACAGAACATATAAAGAGTTTTTACAACTCAAACAATAGAAAGTATCAAATTAACCCAATTTTTAAAATGGGGAAAGGCAAAGTATGGTGGCAAATGTCTGTCATCCCAGAAGTCAGGAGGCAGCCAAGGCAGAAGAATAGAATTTCAGGCCATCCTGGACTACATAGTAAGTTCAAAATTGGCCTGGACTACACAGCTTGTATGTAAAAAAAAAAAAAACAAAGTAATCAATGAGTACATGAAAAGATGCTGAACATCACTGATCACTAGGGAAATGCAAAGCAAAACCAAAATGTGACTCTACTTGACACATTAAATTGCTATAATTAAGACAAAGAAAACTAAAAAAAAAAGACAATAGGGGCCAGCCAGATAGTTCCGTGGATTAAATCACCTGCTTAGGCAGACACAGGAGCCAACGGTTTGATCCCCAGCCTGTGGTACCAGTCCCACCTGTGGGGCATGCATAAGTGGTGATGGAGACTGGGCATGGTGGCACATACCTGTAATCTCAGCAATTGGGAGGCTGAAAGCAGGAGGATCACTGTAAGTCCAATGTGTGTAGTAAGACCCTGGACCCTGTACAAAATATTTTTTTTTTAATCCAGAAAATAACTTCTGTTGTTCAGCATGTGAGGCTAGTAAAACTGTCAGAGACTGATGGTGGGAAAACAGTCTGACAGTATCTAAATAAGTTAATCAGAGCTACCATATAAACCAGAAATTTTCTAAATTTATACCCCTGACAGTTGAGTGGATTAAGGAGTATAACTCAATGGTAAAATACTTAGCACAAGAGACCCTGGGCCAATATTTTGCACCACTTACATATAAGAAACATGTTCAAAATAGCCTTATTTATATCTGCAAAGTGGAAGCACTCCAAAAATCCATCAAATGATCAAGGAACAAGTAAAATGTGGTATAGCTACACAATAGAATATTGTACACAAAAGAATAAAATTCTACATAAGCAAAATAAATATTGGTGCTTGTTTTTTTGTCTTTTGTTTTGGCGGAACCAGGGTTTGAACTCCCAGCCTTGCACTTGGCCAGGCAGGCACCTGTGCCACAGAGCTATCTCCCCAGTCCCTGATGCTTGTTAAAATATGGATAAACCCTGAGAAGATTAGACTAATATGAAAAAAGGCAGACACTTAAGGTAATATTTTCTACGATTTCATTTATATGAAATGCTAGAGTACACAGATCTTAAAGACAGAAGGACCACTGAGGAATGACCACTAGTGGCTACACAGTTTCTTGGGGGAGGTAATAAATATGTCATACAGTAAGAGAATGATTACACTTCCACTTTGGAGTACACTAAAACCAATCAAATGTATATTTTAAATAGTTAATATTATAGTAGACAAATAATACCTCAATTTTCTGAAAAGACCCACTTACAAACCATATCAAAGTCGCAACTGAAGACCAGGAGCAGCTCCCACAGCCAGGTCCTCCTGGACTCCTAGCGCCAGAGGCCTGGGACCGGAGCAAGAACTGTTTTAATGCATTATGAATTCTGCATCCGATTTAGATACAAGCCTTACCAACTGTTAGGGAAACATACACTGTAATACTTGTTACCTTTTTAGCTATTTTAATAATGTTCTATTTTCACTCTTGATAAATAAGCTTACAAATTTGTGACCGAACCAGCTTGAAACCATCCCTATGCTATCAGTTTTTTACCTGAATGAAATTATTAAAAGATAGATTAATGTTCATAATATAGCTAAACAGACACACAAAAAAAATTTTTAAAAATGGAGAAAGTACAACTGTCTATACCTCTTTATTCTGTATACTTCATAAAGGTTACTCTTCTGATAGTGATTTCTCCAAAACCTTTCCTGACATTGATGCCTAAAGTCCTTGATCTACACTTTTTATGCTGAGCTATCAAATATATACTTAACAATACAATTATTACATTATTCTACAATTATTCTGCTGTCATTCTTCAGTCATGAAATAGAAGAAACATGGTGTGGTGAATTACTAATGGTCAACTTTCAACACTCAGCTGAACTGAACCATTGTGGTGCTAGGTATGAAGGGCCCACCTGAGGATTATTGCCAACAACATAAGAAGAGAACTGGAGGGGAAGAGAATGTGCTTCTCCTCCTGGGAAGTTTGTTACATGAGTTTTCCTGATTTGAACTCAGCTATTCTCATCATTAAAGGAGCTCCAGTCCTCGTTGTCACTGAGGATGGCCATGGTTCTCTTCAGGAGAGCTCTGATCCTTACATTGAGCATTGCTTCCTGGCTCCCATCCAGATCCCTTGCCTGCTGGTACAGACTTTCTGGCTTCCACCACTGACCTCTGGGCTTCCTAGTGCAGATTCTTTCTACAGACTGGCATAAAACATTGGCGTGGGCTCTAGGCCTCCAGTTGGACTCATGGAGGACATTACCATGGACTCTAGGTCTTCAACTGGACTTGTGTAGGACACTGCAGTGGGATCCAGCTGGATTTCTTGGGTCTCTAGTATGTGGACAGATCTCCTGGGCTCTTTCGCAACTGACTTGTTGGGTGAATGCTATAAAATAATCCTATAAATTATGTGTCCTGTATTATTTACCCTGACTACAACACATGGGTTTCAAATTCAGACATAAACATAAATCAGCACATCACTTACTTTCATGTATAGGAGGTACTTACTTAATCCAGTGCCCAGGTATATAATGGAGATAATATCTTTTTGAAGGTGTGAGGATTCAATGATAACATAAACAACCTGATAACAATAAATTTCAAATGTCAGTTCACTTCTCATTATTTTATAAAATATAATTGATATTTGAACCCAATCTGACATTTTCCTTAACCAGGATAGAAATCTTATGGGATCTAGGGACATACTAAGTTTAAGTTTACAAAACAATGAAAGGGAGGTTAATGGTTGAAATACCTTTCATATATGCTTAATCGGAACTCCTATTCCCACCTAATGTAATTAATAGGTTCAGTATACCAGGCTATAAAACTCTCTAAGCAGGAAGAGAGATGTTTGACAGGAGGATCAAAAGGCATATTGTTCAAATTACCACAAATGGAGACATTACAAATAAATGTATGTTTCTAGGGATGGAATGAGAGATCTTTTAAGTGGGGGAGCTAGAAAGGCTGAGCCAGGAAGTCTACTGTAATTTTTCACACAGGAGGTAAAATAACAATCTTGCCACTTTTACCTCTGATGATAAATAGCAAGGACAGCACTAAGTTATTCCAATAGGAGACTTGCTGTCCCCAGCAGAGACTTCTCCACTTGCCTGCCTCTTTGTTTTATACCAGCATTACACATAGATTCAATACATTTGGTCTAACTAAGAGCAAAAAACTAGAGAAGACCACAAGTCACCACAGTTCTCTCTAATTGGAATCACAACCTTAGTAAATATCCAAACACTCCTGTAAATGTCAGAAGTCCTGAGTCTAGAGGAGCTCAGAATTAAGGCAGTGCTAACCCATATATT
>PVJA010016130.1:18311-35285 GCA_004027025.1 Myocastor coypus
TTTTTTTTTTTTTTTTTTTTTTTTTTTTTTTTTTTTTTTTTTTTTTTTTTTTTTTTTTTTTTTTTTTTTTTTTTTTTTTTTTTTTTTTTTTTTTTTTTTTTTTTTTTTTTTTTTTTTTTTTTTTTTTTTTTTTTTTTTTTTTTTTTTTTTTTTTTTTTGGCTTTTTGAGACAGGGTCTCACTATGCAGTTGAGGCTGGCCTTTAAATCCTCTTATAGAGTAGCCTGGTGACCTCCAACTTCACCTCCTTGCATTCCTCACAATTTTCCTTTTTTATCATACAATATCCATATCATTAATGTATTTCCCAAATAGCAATGTCTCTTCATTTCTTCTTGCCTTATCCTACTGAATGAAAAGCCTTACTCTTCCAATCTATTCAGTGAATTTCTATTCTTCCTTTAAGTCCACTTTATGTCTCCCCTTTTGTTAATCCTTCCCCAACCTCCTCATTGCCTTAAGAGGTCAAGGACCTGTATATATAAATAAAATGTTAAGGATAAAGATAGGGCTCATTTCAGTTTTGCCCTTCATAATCTTTCACAAAGTTTATAGCACACTTATTAGAGATCCAAGAATATTATTTGTCATATCATCCTTTGTTTTAAGTAAAATCTCAAGAAAAAGTTCAATACAGATACAACAAATAGAATCAGAGCTACTCTGACTGTAGTAATATACTGAGGATCCAATGCTTTTCCTACTTGGGTGTTCCCATAGGACATTCTTAGGAAGGCTATGGAACCACTGACCGGAATCCAACATTCTCTTTGTACAAATTAAGGAACCTTGGCCAAGAGAAGGGTACTCAAGATCATGCAAAAGGTTAATAATATGGCCATGACCAAGGTCTTTTGCCTTCCAGCTCTTTCAGGAATTGTCATTCCTGTTTTCCTACTCTTGGGAGAGGGAAAAGCTATAATGAAGAAAACCAGTAAAAGAAATAAGTCTTGGTTAGTCTTAAAATTTCAATGAGAGCTTCTTTCGTCAGCTTGCCAGCTGGAGCGGAGGATGTGCCAGTATAATATCTACCTTGAGACAATCTTAATGACTGGCTGCTAAGAGACTCAGCAAGAAGGCAGAGAGAGCAGAGGGATGGGGGAAGTGTGAAGATAGACTATTGCAAGCCCAGGTAAATATCAGATCTTAAAAGGGGAACACTTAAATATTGGAATTTCTGGGTCATCAGGAAAAGCTCCATCTATCCATGTCCCTCCTAAAGGCAAACATGCACTTTACTGACAACTGCAATTTCTACATGGCATGCCTGGTTCAGACTCAGGTAGATTCTAGTTTGGATTCTGGGTGCCAAATACAAGTTATCTGACTAACCAGTTGTCTCAATTTCCTGGCCTATAAAATTAACATAGTAATACTGATCCTACAGTTTTCATAAGCATCGAT
This sequence comes from Myocastor coypus, assembly GCA_004027025.1. Taxonomy (NCBI): domain Eukaryota; kingdom Metazoa; phylum Chordata; class Mammalia; order Rodentia; family Myocastoridae; genus Myocastor; species Myocastor coypus. The sequence goes on from PVJA010016130.1 coordinate 19,715, forward strand.
TTGATTAAATGAGACAAAGTAAACAGAAGCACTCAGGCAGTATCTGAGTAAGCATTCAATAGCCAATAGTTCTTTTCTTCCATTATGTTAGGCACAACTCTCCCTGCACAGGTTTCTTATAAAAGCCTTTGTAAGTTAAAATACTGAAAATGCCAACCTGCTATGGACTGAGAGTATGCTCTACTCCCAAATCTATATTAAAACCCCTATCCCTAACTGTATTGATGTTTGGAGGTAGTACCCTGGGGAAGTATAATAGTATAGATAAGCTTAGGATAATATATTAGTTTAGATGACTTGAAGGTTATGGAGACACTAGAAAGGGTTGGTTCCTTTACAGGAGTATGAAAGGAAAAAATCTCGTATCTATCATCTATCTATCTATCTATCTATCTATCTATCTATCTGTGTCTATCTCTCTCTGTCAGTCTGTTTATCTCTGTCTCTGTCTCTCTGTCTTTCTATCTCTATCCCTTTCCTTCTTCTTCTTCTTCTTCTTCTTCTTCTTCTTCTTCTTCTTCTTCTTCTTCTTCTTCTCTCTCTCTCTCTCTCTCTGTCTCTCTCTCTCCCCCCCCCGCTGTCCCCCCCAGACAAGACAGTCACAGTGTATTGTTGGGCCAGTAAGATGGCTCAGTGGTCTAGAGTGCCTGCTTAGGAAAGCTTAGGCAACCACAGGGATCATGGTTTTGATCCCTGGCACCACATGCTGCACCAGCCCCACCTCCAGGGCAAGCTGAGCTGCCCATAATATAAAAATTTAAAAAAAAAAAGTGAGCTCTCATGAGAACTTAATCTGGCTGACAGCCTTAGCCTCTCATATTTCAGCTTTCAGAACTGTCAGAAATATATTTCTATTGCTTAAACCACCACAGCTGACTAAGAGTATGTTGGTACAATCTCTGTTAAACTGCTATTATCTACTGAAATGTAAATATGTATATGCTCTATAATGCAGCAAATTTCTAGGTACACACCCAAAAGAAATAAGAACTTATATTCACCAAACATATGTACATGTTTATAGCACTAGTTTTATACAATAGTTCCAAACTGGTAACCTAAGTATCCATCAACAGCTAAAATGGATACATAAGTAGTGAGACAGTCTTACAATGAAAACAAGTCAGCAATGAAAAATAAACTAATGCTACATAAAGGAAAACATGAATCTCATTAACATATCAAACAAGAGAAACCAAACACAAAAGAAGTTATACTGTATGATTCCACTTGTATAAAACTCAAAAACAAGCAAAATGAGTACATGATGAAGGAAGCAAAAATAGTGATGACTTGCTAATGAAGAGATCAAATAACTGAAAGGGATGTTAAAGAAGGTTGAGAAGTACTGGCAGTGCTGTTTATCATGATTTTATATCTGCAAAATATTTTCAGTAAGCTATACAATTATAACTGATGCACTTTCATGCACAAAATACTCCAAATTTGTAAGATTACAGAAAAAAAAAAAAAAAAAAACAATCCCCTAGGAGACGTAACAGATTGAGGGTCATAAGATACCAGAGCTCCTTTAGTTAAGGACTGTACTGCCTGATTCCCATGTTTCCATCCCTTCTCTCCAAGGCCAAGGTTCTATTTCAAGCTTCTGGTAACTCAGAGATAGACAACCAAAGCACCTTGCTAATTGGTCTCCTGGGCTGCAACAAGCTCTCTCTCCGCCCATCTGCTACTGTGTGTGCTTAAATCTCCCTAAGCATCACACTGGAAGAGTCAGTCTCCTGACCAAAAGAGTCACTTCTTCCATTGCCCCTAGGGTAATGTAAAAATCTCTGGCCTTTGCTTTTCAGGTTCTCCTCATCAGATCCTACCCTACTATTCTAGGGTCAGCTTGGGATTACTTCTTATCCAGCTAAAAAAAAATTAATCAAAACATGGTCCACACTCTGCCTCCCCTTTTTCACTGAAAGGAAATGGACTTCAATAGAAAGCAGCTAGTTGTTCACTAATGTGATCACAGTCTAACAAAGTCTATCCATCTCCCACAGCTACCTCTCTATTTTCCATCCTTTCTCAATACTCCTGTGGGGTACACTTTAGAAATTTCAATTTATCTTCAAATGATAAGGACCAGTTGCAAAATAGAATAAACTTACCTCCTGGCAAATAACAGAAGTAATTTAATGCCTCTATTCTGGGTTTCCTAAATGACAATAATGGTGATAATAACTTTCTGTTTATATAGCACTTTAGAGTTTATAGAACACTTTCATAACCTACTCTATTTCAATTAAGTCTCACAATAACCCTAGAAAAGAGGCATTCTTATCCATATTTATCCATAAGGACACCAAGGCTCAAGCAAACATGAACATACCTTCCAGCTATTCTGTTCCTGGGACTCCACAATAGATGAAGTATAGACTGACAGCTCCTGTCTACTCTTCTGAGCACCTCTCTTCCCAGTGATAGGCATGCATTCTCTCCCTGCAAGTTGCTGCTCTCATGGTACAATCTTTAATATGTTACCCGAGAATACCACATTTATGCTCCAATAAGTATTAATCTAGAAGCCTCCCAAGTTAGAAAGTCTATGACATTCAAACAATCAAATAGTGACACTTTAGGTAACCCAAGATGATATAGGAGTGGCATTTGGAGAACACTATCCAGGGCTCCAAGAACTTTCCTGCATAGTGTTTTGGGCCCATAATTAGACAAGCTGCTAAATGATGAGAAAAGAATAAATCCTAGCCTTTGCCCGTAGGGAGCTCACAGCACACCTACAGCTGGAAATCCTACCTGTAGCAATCACTGAAATTTAAACTAAAAGAATCCTTTCCTAGACACTATAGACTTTTTTTTTGCCAAGTTGTCACAAAGTCCAAGGAGATATTCTAGCCACTGCTATCCATTTTTCCTCACTGACAATGAATGTTCTGTACAAAATCAAACCATTGTGTAATGTGCCACAAGTTAGAAACAGACATGAGGAAAAATTTAACCTGTACTTGACCTTAGAGAAATGTATGTTAAAATAGTCAAATATTGCCTTATACCTATCATATTCATACCTGTCAAGAAAATAGCATGTGCTAGTAAGGTAAAAATGGCTGGGGGGGCCTATGAATTTTAAAAATCTTTTATATAAGTTTTTATAAATATTAAAATGCAATAATATCTATCAAATGATATATAATACAATAGTCTGGCTTTTAAGAATTTAGTTTTTCATAATAATCTTTGATTGAGTAGTTCCTCTCCTAAAAACTAAGAAGACTATGTAACAATGATGAAAAACTAGAAGCCAACGTAATTCTCCAACAGAAATATAATTGAAGAAATCACTGTGGGCTAGGCACGGTGGTATATCCCAGCACTTGGGGGGGCCAAGGCAGGAAGATTGCTGTGGATTCAAGGCCAGCCTAGGCTACATAGTGAGTTGAAGGATGGTATACACTACGCAGCAAGACCCTGTCTCAAAAAAGAAACAAAAACCGTTGTGGCTCAGCCATAAAAAAAATTAAGATTATATAATTATTAATATTCTGATATTATTCTACATAATTAAGAATACATAAAATTATACATTCATTACATTAAAGTTAAAAATAAAATAATAGGCTATAGTCATAATTATGTAAAATATGTTCATATTTGGACAATGTTGAAACAAATATGGAAAAATATGAAGGCAACTGCTCTACTGCTAGAGTAAATTTAGGAGAAAGAAATATTCTCTATTTAAAACTTTTTTAATCATATTGGTATAATGGTAAACCACAGTGTTACATTGCTCATTTAATCCTTTGTCTCCCCACTGAACTATAAGCTATGTGCAGACAAGAAAATATTTTTTATGCTCAGCATTATAGCACATATTCCTACTGAATAGTTAGTTCAGGAAAGAATGGATGAGTTACACAGAAAAGTTCTAAATAAACACCACAAAGAAGAAAAAATGAGGTAAGCATTAAAAACAAATGGTTTATCTCTATATATCTGTTCCTAAGATTCAACCAAGGCAAAACCAAAATCAACCCACAGAAGACTCTCTGGGGAGTCTCTTCCTGTAAAATTACTACCAAGATCTTTGCTCCTAACAGGTCTGGAGAAAAGCACAATATTTTGTAAGTGGTCAGTGGGGAGTGCCAGAATTTTCAAGGAATACTCCCACTAGGAAGAGGAAGAGCCTCAAAAAAATTTTCTTTATCCCAAAGCTCACATTTCACTGCCAGAAACTTCCATATATCTATCATTAAAATTAATGGGGGAAAGGCAGATGTACCAAGAGGGACTGGCTATGGGGAAAAGGGGAGAGAATGAAAAATGCCGATACAGGCAAGTCTTAGGAATTTAAACTGACACCACACTGAGCTGTAGCTAAGAAATAAATTTGGAGGTACAAAGCAAAATAAGGAGCTTTAAGGAACTGAGTCTTAGAGTGAAAATCCTCTTTCCTGACAGTTTAAAATTAGTTTGAAATATATCAGAAGCACCAGAAGGATGCCTAAGTCATAAAATATTATAAAAATTAACAAAAAACACACAGGAAAAGGAGATAGTCTTTAAGTTATTTTTCAACCAACCTACACAACACCTGTCACACACCAAACAGGCTCTTTCCAGCTTCAGCAAATTTTTATCCATCCTTGATGCTTCCACGTAAAAGCATCACCAGCTGACTAATGCATAATATCAAAAGTTCAGTGAGGATAAAATAAGGAGAAAGGGCATAAAGTAAATAGAGTCTAGATGCTGGATGCAGCTCTATCTATTCTGATGTCACAACTTTAAGCAAATCACAATTTCTTTGAGTCTTGGCTTTCTAATCTAACTGGGAATTATACCAGTTTATCACAAGGTTAAGATAACAAAGAAATGAGATTATAAAGTCAAAACACCTAACAAATTATAAAATTGTACTTAAATATATTAACTTATTACAGAATTACAAATGCTATGATTTTCTTCCAAGGTGACTGAGCACATTTTTTTCAACCAAAAAATTCTACACAATCATTTTGAGACTGCAGGAAAATCAGTGTCCCCCACTTTGCCAAGTCAACTGCTGATTTACTCCTTCAGAGCAGACTTTCTGTGTTGATATGTGGCAACAAAGAATGGTTCATGTTTTTCCACAATTCTAGTCCTGACATTACACCGTTAATGACTTAGAAGCTTTTCTGCTTTTAAGCTCTTTCTATGAAAGTGCAAAAAACCTGAAAAAAAAACTATTTGAGCTAAGATTAACTCAGCCTGATGAAAACTAAGTGCTATGATACAGAAATGCCAACTGTAATTTGTCCTACATCTCAAAGCCTACTGATTTCAAGTTTTTAGTCTCATCTCCAGTTGCCAAAATTTCCCCAGATATCACCATCTAACATTCTTCCAGGGTATTTCTTGCATGGAAAACAAGACTTCATGTCTCAATTTTGTTTCAGAAAATATGTTCACTTCTGGAATGGGACCCAGGTCATTGGACAGTGATGCCAAAACTTTTTAAGCTTTCAATGATAATTAATACTTGGCTGTGGCACACATGCTGTAAGTTTGCCATAGTGGTCAAAGGATCTATGTCTATGGATAAAGAAAAGGTACAAGTGGGGAAAGAAAGCACACACACAAAAAAAACACTATCTCCTCACCTCTAAATACAATCTGCAGACCAGATATTAGGGAGAAAAAATTATTTTCTCCCATGTATTCTTACTACTAGTAACTGGAAAAATTGCCTACAACCATATTTAAATGGAAACTAAACGAATAATTCCTTCTCTTATCTATTCTCAATCCCACTTGTGACTACCATTTCAGTCCATATACAATTAAGAGCATTGTGTATTCTATAGCATGCGAGGTCCATCCACAGACATTAGTTCATGCAGAAAGGCTGTCTACTACTCCAGTTGTAAGGAAGAGAAAACTGAGATTTGAACAAAAGAACAGTAACTTTTGAAAATGTCTAACACCATAACTGGCTATGGTGGATAGGTAACTGGTGGCCAAGTTCTTGCACCCAGCTGAATTGAACTAGCATGGTGCTGGGTGTGGGAGGCCCACCGGAGGATTGTTGTCAGCAGCATAAAAGGCAGAACTGGAGAAGCTGCCACAATACTGTTAGGGATGCTGTTTGGAGAAGCAGTTGGAGCTGTTGGAGGCTACTAGTTCTCTTGGGCTGTTCTGCTCGAGCACCTTGTCATGCTGGACTTCCAGATGAACTTTGGAGGAGCTCTTAGCCTCATCTTGAGTATCGCTTCCTGGCTCCAGAGGGGAAGATTAAATATGGCATGGAAATGATAGTGCTCAAAGTTTCCACAAATAAGTCAGCTTAAAAGTATAATCACTGGACTGTTTCACAACACTAGTAATCAGTGTTTTCTAAACTATGCACAACCAACTAACAAAAATGAAGAAATACTCATCCAGGTTTCTTCTGTTTTTCAAATTATTTTTAGTGTCATAGAACCCTTTCTAAAATATTACTTGGAGGGCTGGGAGATAGCTCCATGGCACAAGGGCCTACCTCGCAAGTACAAGGTTATAAATTTGAACCCTGGTCCCACATACAACAAAAAAATTCAAAATATTACTTGGCTTGAAGACTTCTATAATCAACAACTCATGTAGTTATTGCCTTAAAGCTGCTATGAGAATCTGCTTATCAAGGTGGGATAGTTATTGAAATTCTCATATGCCAGTGTCTTGGTTTGGGGCTTTTGAAAGGGAAACAATATAATACAAGACACAGTTCATAATATTAGTTTACAAAGAATCACCCAAGAATCACATACAACAAATGCAGGAAATCTATCCACACATTAAATACTAAAGAATCCTGCAGAGGATCTGGATCCTAATATCCTGCATGAGTACAGATGAAAACCTAGAGCTCATTATAATGCCTCCCACAAGTCCAACTAGAGACCTGGAGCCCACAACAAATCTCCTGCAGGCCTGCTTCACAGATCTGGGCTGGAAAGGTGCAAAGGTCAGTGATGGAAGCTAGAAAGTCTATGCTAATGGAATGAAGGATCTGTGCTACCCAGCTGAGGAATCTGAACTACAGCTAAGAAGCAAAGCAACAGGGTAAACACTAGAGCTCCCCCAAAACAAAAAGTCATCCTCAACAATAGCAAGGCCTTGAGCTCCTCCAGTGATGAAGTCGTCCTCAACAATAGCAAGGCCTTGAGCTCCTCCAGTGATGAAGTCGAGTTTCCACCAGGAAAGCCAATATGACAAGCTTCTCCATGAGGCTGAGAAGTGTACCATCATCCCCTCCAGAGTCAGGAAGTGATGCTCAAGATGAGGCTAAGAGCTCCTCCAAAGTTCATCTGGAAGTCCAGCATGACAAGGTGCTCGAGCAGAACAGCCCAAGAGAACTAGCAGCCTCCAACAGCTCCAACTGCTTCTCCAAACAGCATCCCTAACAGTATTGTGGCAGCTTCTCCAGTTCTGCCTTTTATGCTGCTGACAACAATCCTCCGGTGGGCCTCCCACACCCAGCACCATGCTAGTTCAATTCAGCTGGGTGCAAGAACTTGGCCACCAGTTACCTATCCACCATAGCCAGTTATGGTGTTACACATTTTTCAAAGTTTACTTCAAATAATTCTCATAAAAACACTCTGCTATATTTTATCTCCTTTGGTGGATGAACAATCTAAAGTTTAGAGGGAATAAGAAATTGTCCAACATTAATCATGTGCCTGTGTCAATGAGGAAAAGAAACACCTTGCTGTTCAGGCAAACAGAAATCTGCAATGTTATCTGGAAATCTACATTGTGGAACTATCTACTAATTAACAATAGTAACATATTTAATGACTTATTACATTGACTAAAACTAATGCCACCTATCACATAGTACATGCCCACAGTATGACCATCACTTCAACTACCCGCTTTTCCAAATTTTTCCCTATTTTATCTTTGCCTAAACTCTTGATGCCAACTAGTCTAAATCTACTCTACATACATTTTACTCATTTGTTACTATATTTCTGCTTTTTCTTTTCTCTTCTTAACTGAATATCTCTCTCCTTCTTCAATAGATTAGTCCCCCTCATCCTTCACACCCCACATCAGATCTTCCTTTTGTGACACATTATCTGATTTCTCCAGCTCACAATATCTTCTTCCTACTCTGAACAACTCTTTATATTGTCAAACAATATGACCTTTAGAAAGCACTCAATTTTGAGAACTCAATTTATAAGAATCTCTAAAGACAGAAGATTTAGCCTACATCCCTAATTTTTGAAATAAAAATTGAGGCTTTAAGGGTTAAGTTGTCCATGGTAACACAAACACACAACTGGCTGAGTATAGACTTGACCTAGATGCCTTAAATATTTACAATGCTCTTTCCACTATATTACCATATTTTTAAATCATTTACTTATTTATTTGGTACAAGGTCTCACTACACAGCTCAAACTTTTAGTGATCTTCCTGTCTCAGTTTCTCCAGTGCCTCACTTACAGTACTGGGGATTGAACTCATATCCTTGCACTTGCTAGACAGGTGCTTACTTAGACTGGTGAGCTATCTCCCCAGCCCACTATGTTACTATAAATTTGTCCTTCTTGAGATTCTATTTGAGTTCTCAAACCTGAAACCATATATTCTATATTTCTGTGATTACAACTGGTTTTATAACCTTTGTGGCAATTAATACACTGGAGTTAGTAGTTGTTAGCTGACTGAATTGTCTATTAATCTTTCATTGGCACCCTTTTATCCAACAGATAAAACATGAGTAAACTCAGAACTCTAGAACTGAAATCCTCAACAAGAACTATTCATCAGAAGATAGGAACAAAGAGGGCCATATATTTGTTTTGTTTTTGGTTTTGTTTTTTTTAATAATTTTTTATTTTATTTTATTTTATTTTTCTTGTTTCAGAACTTTTGTTTATTTATTTTTATGACTGGCTCAGCCTGCCCTGAAGGCAGGGCTGGTGCAGCATGTGGTGTCGGGACCGAAAGTGGTCCCTGCAGCCGCCTAAGCTTTCCTAAGCAGGCGCTTTAGACCACTGAGTCATCCTGCCGGGCCTGATCACTGAAAAACTTTAAACAATGGAGTAAAGGTGACAAATTTTACATGCTAAATAGTTAAGTGAAAAATCATAAAATGTGCAGATATTCTACATGAAAGCTAGTAAAATCTTGAAATAGGCATCCATTAAGTGTCAGCAATTCAGACAATTTAAGAGCTGAAATAGGAAGGAAAACTAAAGAATTAAATGTTAGATCAAGTGACCTTGAGTTACCTTTAGTCACCCAAATGGAAATGTCCATCAGGCTATGAACATATGTCTGAAGATCACAGTTAATTTGTTGACTGAAGGTAATGATATGGGAACTGATGGCATTTAGGAGATAATTAACATCTTGAGAAAGGATGAAAGGGGGAGAGTATGTAGCATGAATAAAAAAAAGAAGTATGCAGGAAATGGTTCCCTGAGGAACATTTAATAAGGCAGTCAAACAGGTGTTAAAAGGACAGGCATTGAGCTGGCCAAGTAGCTCAGCCGATTATAAAACACCTGCAAGTAGTCTCAGCTCTTGGGAGACTGTAAACAGGCGGGTCACTATGAGTTGGATCTAGTAATGAGACCCTGAACACTTCATATACCCTTCCCTAAAATACAAAAAAAAAAAAAAAAGAGGACAGGCATAACAAGAACAAAGTATAAACTATTCAGAAGTCAAGGGATTTCCAAAGGGAAGATGAACAGTACCAAACATATCATGACAGTATAAACTAATACTTTAGATTTAGCAGTTCAGTTCCCTAGAAGGAACAATTCAGTATCACATGAAAAAGCAGAACCCAGCATCAGTGAAGAATGACAAAGATGGAAAAAAGGAAATAGAGACACAAGAATTTTGTTTCCCTTTGGGAAAAAGAGATGAAGACAGTGAAGAGCATGACTGGGGAGAGAGCTCCATGATACGTCTCTTGCATGCATACACAAGGCTCAGGGTCCATCCCCAGAAGTGCCAAGAAAACAAAGCAACAGCAACAAAAATAAGAAAATGCAAAGAAGTTTTTTTACTTGATTCTTTACATAGAAAGATGAAAGAGGGCTGGCGAGAAGCCTCAGCATTCTAAAGCACCTGATTATGCAAGCTTAGGCAACCACAGAGATGGAGGTTCAATCCCCAGCACTACATGCTGTGCCAGCCCCACCCCTAGGGTGGGCTGAGCGGCCATAATAAAAAATAAATAAAAAAAAAAGAAAGAAGAAACAACCAGTAGAAAATGAGAGCATAAATAGAAGGGAAAATAAGGAATAAAAAAAATGCACAAGTTCATGAAGCTAGGAAAACATAGATTTCATTTAAAAAAAAAAAAAAAAGGGCAGTACTCTCATGCTCTGAGATCACAGTAAAGAAAATTATTGTTAAGAGAAAAGTACAACTGGGTTTGGAAGATAGCTCAGTGGTCTAAGCGCCTGCACTGGCAAGTGCAAGGACCCGGGTTCAATTCCCCAACATGGTATACCATGCAGACTAGCCACTGCCAAAAGCAGGCAAGGTAGTAGAAGGATCACTATGAGTCTGAGTTGCACAGCAAGACCCTGTACCCAATAAAGAAAGAAAGAGGGATAGAGAGAGGGAGGGAGTGAGGGAGAGGGAGACAGACAGAGGGAGGGGGGAGAGAAGGGGGAGAGAGGGGGAGAGGGAGAGGGAGAGGGAGAGGGAGAGGGAGAGGGAGAGGGAGAGAGAGGGAGAGGAAGAGGGAGAGAGAGAGAGAAATAGCAACAGCATTCCTAACAAAGATCCTGGGCACTAACTAGTATCACAGCCTCTTCTATATCTAGCCTAAGAGCAGGGAGAGGATAATCCACAGTATATAGCAAAGTGACTATTTGAGAGCAACAGGGAATGAGTCTGAAAAGATCAACTGGAGCCAGTTTATAAATAAGCATCATGAGCAATGTGATAGAGAACAATTTAAGAAGGAAATTAATGTCATAAGATTTATGGATGCTTTCATTTTTATCAGTCTCCTGAAAGCAATGTGAAAGATAACTTGGATAAGGGAAAGAATACAGGCATCACCTTTTAAAGTCATCCTGTATATTTCTCTCCTTTGCTTCCTTCTTAGCCATCCTTCCTTAGTTATAAGAGAAACTAAAGTAAAATTATCTTAGAGTTTATGTACTGTATTAAATAAAATGAAGATTTATGAGATTCTGTCCATAGTATTAACTATACTTCTGTTAAATAGGTAACATTTCTTTTAAAAAATAAATTGCACTTGGATGGAGAAAATTATAAGCTAACTGAACATAATCTTAATCTTTACAACTTTCAGTGAACTGGTTAAAATTTCAGAAATCCCTGCTATCAAGAGATAAGACAGGGCCTGTCAGGATGGTTCAGTGGTCTAAATCACGTGCTTAGGAAAGCTTAGGCAGCTGCAGGGACCGTGGTTCAATCCCCAGCACCACATGCTGTGCCAGCCCTGCCCTCAGTGTAGGCTGAGCCTGCCATAAAAATAAACAAACAAAAGTTCTGAAACAAGAAAATAAAATAAAAAAGAGATAAGACAGAAAAACCAGTAAATTTCCTTACTTCTGTGATTCTTAGTCACATGGTATGGGCATTGTAGCAGTGCAGGAACCTAGGGTATCTGTTCACTTTGTTCTGCCATACATAGTCGTCTACCCAAAACCATCTCTTCATGCTTATGGAAGCAGTGTCTGAAAAACAAGAAAGCCTTCTAGATCATCCTCTTTTCTAATAGCTTCTTAGTACCCTGTTGCAGTCATGTGGGAAGCCAAAACAATGGATGAAAGTATGCTACCAAGAAAGCATGCAGAAAGTCTCTCTCACAAGCCCCCACGTCACCACTGCCTCGTACCGGGCTGCTGGCACGCCTGCGCAAGCACACTGGCACGCGGTGTGGCGTGGTGGCCGGTTGGCCTTGGCCCCTGCTCTGCAAATGGGCTCTGCGGCCTAGCACCCTGTCCCTCACACCCCTGACCACACCGAGGCTCAGGAGGGGTCGACGCCAAGGTCTCCACTGCCGTGGGCAGCATGGCAGCCATCCCCTCCAGCGGCTCGCTCGTGGCCTCCCACGACTACTACTGGCGCTGCCTGAGCTCCGCGTCCAGCAACAGCTCCAGCGGCAGTGCCGAATACCCCGGGGAGGCCATCCCCACCACCCAGGTCTCCCCAAGGCCGAGGCAGGTCACTGGTGGACTAGCTTCATGGCTACAGTTATGGAGTCCCCAAAGCACCCAGAATCACCCCGGACTTCCAGCAACATGGTCACTAGTGGCCGGGCTTCAGAAGCCGCAGAGAAGCAGCCGCAGAGCCAGTCCAGCCAGGCCAACACCAGGCCCTCATCCTGACCTCGTGGTGCCATCAGCTGTGAGGCTGGAGCCCTGCCTGCCGACCCACCCAAGTCTGGGCTACATTGAGCTCTCCTAACTCTCCTGACCAGCAGAAAATAAACTGCAAACAGCCATAGCTAAAAAAAAAAGTCTCTCTCACAAGATGAGAGATGTACAAATAATGGAAATGCTGCAAAACACACACACACAAACACACACACACATACACACAGAGTGAAATCTGTCCTTAGGCCACTACATTTAACCATTCTCTAATTTCATAGAATAGATGTAACCCTCAAATGATTATATGTATTAAGTTTTTGTACATTAAATTTCAAAAGCAATGGTATGTTTACTATTTAAATAAATCATGTGGCAAGTATTTTTTTCAAGAAACATTTTTTTTTTTTTTTGGAACCTGGGATCAAACTAAGAACCACGCACTTGTCAGGCAGGCACTTGTGCCCCTGAGCTATCTCCCCAGCCTCCTGAGAAACAATTTTTATAAGAAAAATTTGTCACCTAATTCTGCTGAAAAGTTTGGCACATTACTGCAGGTAATCTAGGCTCAGATCTGGACACTTGAGTTTAATAGCTAGCTACTCTGAGGCAAGTGACTGCCTTTCTGAGTTTATCGGTGAAATAGATATCCTATGTATTATTCAGAACTGTTGTAAAGATAAAATGAGACAAGGCTATGAACAGCTGTGTAAACTGTAAAACATAGTGCACATGACAGGAACTGAGAAATAACGTCATTTGACAATTTTGTATAGGTATATAAAAGGTCTCAGACCTATCAGGAACAGAAGAATTGAACTAAAAATTACCAAGTCCCAGCCTAGATGAGCAAAAGTACACAGCAGATATTACAGAATTAACTTTTTATAGGGATATCACATAATAGCAATACTTGTTAGAAGGGACTCAAAAGTGAGCTTCTCATTCAAGGAAGTGTCTAGTCATTTTTTGGTACATAATTCTTCCAAAGACTTATATGCATGACCCAAGAAAAATTACAATTAAAGTTTTTAAAAGAAAATGGCACAAAAAAAATACAGTAGAAATAGTGTATGGTTGGAAGGTATCTCAGAGAATGTCTGTATCAAGACTCTTTCACAAATTTTGGAGAATGATATTCCAAAGATGCAAAGTGCATACTCACCTTTATGCAACATTTCTAACCACAGCATCTTCATTCCCCAGAACAACCTATCTTTGCATTCCTATAACACTTTGTGCAACTAATTACCATACTACATTCAAATCCTATCTAAATACCTATCTCCTCCCCACCCACAGTAAAATCCTGAGATTAAGTTTGTGTTCAACTCCTCCTTACAACCCCAGGTTTGTGCTAGATACTCAAGGGTGCTAAACCATATCCCAGTTAAAATTGTTCTACAAATCTGAGAGGAAAATATGAACTTCTGGGAAACTCTCCAGTCAGGGCTCCATTCCTTTTCACTCAAGAAAACACTACTAAAGGCTAATGTTGCTATAGATCAGAACTTAGATACAAAAAGGCATTAAGAAATGTTAAACAGACATGAAAGTAAAAATGAGTTCCCAAAAGGAAGGTCACTGAGCAGCACAGGACCTACTAACTTTATTTGATTGGTGGATTTTTTTTTTTTTTTTTTTTTTTTTATGGCGGAACCAGGGATTGAACTCAGGCCCTTCAAGCACTTATTCTACTGAGTTATCTCCCCAGCTCTGATTGTTGAATTTTGATGACTAGGTCTCTAAGAGTTTCTTTCAACCATTTTAGAATGATTTTTGTTGAAACAACAATAACACAAATAAGAATCACATGATTTCTGGTGATAGTGTGATGTTTATGTGGCTTTTTTTCCCTCAAACTCCACAATGACACTTCTTAAAAAACAAATAATATTACTAAGTAGACAAAGGACTAAGTTTGAGGCTCTCAAAGAATGATTTAAGAGTAGAATTGGAATCAAAAGATGTCGAATCTTACTTCCCATTCTCTTGCTAAATTTTTATTTGTTCTTGAGTAAATCATTTCTTTGGATTATAGGATCATTCAGAGTTTAAATGCTGTAATTATATGTGCAAAGTCACTTCTTTGAGAGAGCCAAGGATGGAAAAAGAGAAATATTAGAAGGGCTGTGAATATACAGTGTGGAACAGTGGAAATAGTGGGATAGTGGGATAGTGGAATAGTGGGGAAAAAAAGCTAGTAGGAGAAAGTTCCAGGACCTAATTATGGTTATGCCATTAAATATCTGAGTAATCTTTTTTAGTATTACTTTTAATAAGAAATAACATTGAGACAGTTTCAAAACACGTTAGTAGGACAGCCACCATAATTGATACAATGCATATTGTCTTCATAGTAGTTGTTCAGGAGTACAAAATGCAGACATGATAACTTTTCTAAACACTATTAGTACAAATTTTCTTCTTATTGAACTAAGAGAAAGTAGTTGTATACAGAGAGCAATATTCCATAATAGTAGTGGGTTATTAACAGAACTGACAATGTCAGAAGCTTGTTGACTTGAGTCTTTTACAGCTCAGCATACTAATCTGGCTTTACTTTTTATGACTCATGATTAAACTTTTCTGCTGGGTGGTTAAGTCCAAGTTAAAACAAGACCTATATAACAAAACATGTAATTTTCGTATCTGACAAGGTCAGTCAAATCCCCTCAGGATTTACCTTGAAACCATGTACAGCATTTTGTAGAACTTTTGTCAGTGTCAGCCATCTGGATGAGTCATGGTCATTGCTTGACTAGTTTGCTCTCTGTGAAAGCCTGAGAGAATGTTCTCTCTCTAGGTGACTCTGCTTAGGTACACTATATGTTGTCGATCCCTTTCCTCTGTGGCCCCATAATCTCCTTAAACAAAAAATTTGGGACACCATTGAGTTACAGGGAATTATAGCAGGTTCTCTTAGGTCCTGAGTCCTCACTGACCTTGAAGGGCTAGGGTCAAAATATTGGATAACCTTGTAGCCCTTTTTCTCTAAATTTTTTTGGCCTGCAAAATTAGGTTCTCAACCCTCCAGAAGAGAAGCTTACTGAGTAACCTTTAACAAGTCATTTTTTTTTTCTTTTTAGACCAAGATTTCTCCATCTATAAAGTAACCCAGACGTCCTTCCAGCTATAATATATTCCAGAATTTCAAAGTACAGACAGCTATTGCTATAATCAATGCAGCTCTATGGAATAAATATGTTCTTTGTTTTTGAAAAAAGACACATAGATGAAATATTTAGTAGAGA
>PVJA010016131.1:0-44041 GCA_004027025.1 Myocastor coypus
AAGAAGAAGAAGAAGAAGAAGAAGAAGAAGAAGAAGAAGAAGAAGAAGAAGAAGAAGAAGGAAGAAGAGAAAGAAGTCCTATCTGGAAACTATCCTAGAGACTAAAATTTCATCCTGACCTTTGGGGGTCACTCTGGGGCAAGAATATTTTTTCTGTAAAAGAGGGAGAAATGGAACATGTGTGACTAAGAAACTAGACACAAGAGAGGGTGATACTGTTCCTACTTAATTTGCTTCTCTCTCTGTGGGAGAAGTATACCCTCCTGGGTGTGTGTGTGGTGATGCATTTGTAGTGCCCGAGGGGAGGACCCAGTTTCCTTGCTTCACTGATGCCACCAGGCAAATCACTGAACCTCGCTGACGCAGTGTGAGTAGACATGACATATGCCATTCTGTGAGAGGAAGCTCGAGAACTGGTGTGTGTTCTGCCATTTCTAAGGTTTTTTAAAAATTGGATACAGTAGCCGGGCGTGGTGGCGTACGCCTGTAATCCCAGCACTCAGGAGGCTGAGGCAGGAGGATCAGTGTGAGTTCGAGACCAGCCTGGGCTACAAAAGTGAGTTCAAGGCCAGCCTCAACTGCATAGTGAGACCCTGTCTCAAAAAGACAAAAAAAAAAAAAAAAAATGGATACAGTGTCTCACTACACAGTTCAGGCTCATAGTGATCCAACTGTCTCGGCCTTCCCAGTGCTGGGATTATGGGTATGTTCTTTTCCCCTTCTGCAATAAGACTAAGATGGGGGATGCTATTTCTGCCTAAGTATGAAAATGGAAAGACAGATGGGGCCAAGCCACAGCCAGCCCACGGTCACATCATGTCATTTGGAAAAAGAAATATTCTGAGAAGCTGCTGGTGTTTTTACATTTTTTATTTTATCTGCATAAATTGGCCCAAGCAGGTGAGTACAGTTGCCTTCCATGCAGGCCTGACTAGTGGGAGACTGGCAGGAGTTGCAGAAAGGTGTGTAGGGTGGAAAGAACCTGTCTCCACCTCCTCACTAGCCCCAGGCAGCATCTTGTCCCCAAGCGGACAGGTGCTGTGCATCCACAGCTGACCAGAGCTCCGGGCTCCTTCTTTGGGTGCCCTGCCTCCCGCTTCTTCCTCCTGGCTCTCAAGCTGCCTGCTCCTCCTCGCTTCTTTTTGGCTTCACTCTTCTAGTATCTATTGACCAATTTCCTGCATTACTGTCTATCTGTGGGAGATATTTTGTATATTTTATCTGGTTCATTCTAACTGTTGTACCACCCTGTGCATAAATTTTTGGAATATTTACCACAGGTGTCCCAGTACAGATATATTTGATTCTACTTTCTTTAAACCATCTTAACCATTCTAGGCAAGAGTTCTGTGGTCTCATGTGCATCTGCTGTGTTGTGCAGCTGTCGCCATCACCTACCACCAGAACTTTTTCACTGTCCCAAATGAAACTCCAAACCCATTAAACAACAACCCCGAGTTCCTTTCTCCTCCCGGGCCCTGCAACCTCCGCTCTACTTTCTGTATCTATGATTTTCACTGCTTTAGATTCCTTGTGTAGGTGGAATTACACAATATGTGGCCTTTTTGTCTGACTTTTTCTGTCTAGAATGATGTCTTCAAGGTTCAACCATGCTATGGCATGTATCAGAATTTCACTTCTTTTTTTCCTATCAGCCTGTTTTAACCCAGATTCTTTCAGTTTCAAGTAACACCTGTAATCCCAGCACTTGGGAAGCTGAGGCAGGAGGATCACTGTGAGTGCAAGGCCAGCCTGGGCTATATCATGAGACTCTGCCTCAATAAAACAAAACAAATCAAAGTAATAGAATCCCCAAAGTAACTGTATTTATTATTTAATACAGTAAGAAGTTCAGAGACAAAGCAGTTCCAGGGTTGTTAAATCAGTACCTTAAAGAATCTTCAAACTCAGGTTAGTTTTCCATTTTTCTGTGCTATTGATCTCTGCCTGGCTTGCAGGGACACCTGGCTCATGATGTCCCAAGACTGCTGTAGTGTTAGCCATTCATATGAATTAGCTTTTGTTAGAGTTTACTGTTACAACAAATGCCCCCCCCCCACCAAGTCCCTATGGCTGCAAATAACAAGCATCCAGAATTGTTTGATTTGAGACATGATCTTACTATGCAGCCTAAGCAAGGCTTGAACTTGTGGTCCTCCTGCCTCAGCCTCCCAATGAGGGCTGTGATTTCAGGTATGAACCAATACAGCTGGCATAGAAGTCTATTCTTTTTTTTTGTCTTTTTGAGACAGGGTCTCACTATGCAGTTCAGGCTGGCCTTGAGCTCACTTTTGTAGCCCAGGCTGGTCTCGAACTCGCACCGATCCTCCTGCCTCAGCCTCCCAAGTGCTGGGATTACAGGCGTGAGCCACCACGCCCGGCTTAGAAGTCTATTCTTTTCAAGACAAGGAAAAGCTTTTCTGGAAATTCTCTAGCAGTCATTTTATTTGACAGAATTATGTCATATTATTTGTATTCTTGAAAAAAGTTATTGACAACCATGATTAGTTCATTTCAAATGCATCCTTTAAAGATGAGTAGGGGCTGATTACCCTGAATTAAAGCTATACACAGAGGAAAACATTCCTGAATGAAAGCAGGAGGAAGTAAATGCCCCCTGGGTGAGGTCCTCGGGGTGCTATAATTCACCCTCCACCTCCATCAAGCTGTCTGGTCAGGAACACAGACAAGCCATTCTCCAATCTCCTCCGTCTCCCCCTTATCTGGTCAGGGATCAGGCCCAGGGCTTTGACTTTGACTTTACCTTTGGGTAGCTCTTTTACTCTCCCCATTCAGGTACCACCACTGCCTCTCACCTGGCCACTTTAGCAGACTTCTCACTAGTCACTCTGCCTCTGGTCTTGTCTCAGTCCAGTCTCTAAGCTGAAAGAACAGTTTGAGTCATCTATTTTCTCACTGAAAAGCTTTCCTGAACTGGGAACAAGGGCTGCACCTGTAATCCCAGGCTTCTGGGAGGCTGAAGCATGAGGATTACAAGTTCAAGGCCAGCCTGGGCAATTTAGTGTCTTAAGGAAACCCTGCACAAAATAAAAAAGTTTTAAAACTCCCAGGGATATACATCAGTTCCAAGACCTGGGGCTCTATCCTCACTGGTAGGGGTTGGGGGAGCAATACCTTCCTTAGACTCCCCTTTGTTCTTAGGGAAAAGTTGAAACCCTACGCCATGCCTTTTTTTTTTTTTTTTCCCCCCACCGTGCCTTCTAAGGCCCTCTGCCAATGCATCCTTTCTCATCATGCAGGTCACAAGTTAAGCATCACTTCCTCGGAGATGTTCTCTGTTCCCATAATGCAATGCCCTGTACTTCCTTCATCACTATACTCATCCAAATTTACTGTAATTATCTGTTAAAGTCTGTCTTCCTTGGTAGACTGTAACTACTATTCCATCCCTATCACCCAGAACAAAGCATGGCTATGATAAGGGTTACGTAAGTTAAGAGCATTAGCTGGGCGTGGTGGCTCACGCCTGTAATCCCAGCACTTGGGAGGCTGAGGCAGGAGGATCGTTGTGAGTTCGAGACCGGCCTGGGCTACAAAAGTGAGCTCAAAGCCAGCCTGAACTGCACAGTGAGACCCTGTCTCAAAAATCCAAAAAAAAAAAAGGGCATTGAATGGTGTCATGTCATTGCACCTATAGGTGGTAACTGACACTGGAAATCTATAGGTGATCATCTGGGGGGGTGGATAACTCCAGAAACTGAAGGAAAGGAATAAGAGATTGACAAACGAGGGGCTGGGGAGATAGCTCTGTGGCACAAGTGCCTGCCTAGCAAGTGCAAGGTTGCAAGTTTGAACCCCAGTCCCACAAAAAAAAAAAAAAAAAAAGAGAGAGAGAGAGAGAGATTGACAAACGGCTTACAGCAAGGATGAGAAAGGAATAAGCAGAGAAGTAGGACATCAGAGGAGACAGTACTCATAAAGGCTAAGAGAGAAAGCACTAGGAAAGTAGAGGTTGCCTGTGGGTCACCCACAGCAAAGGTGACAGACATGGACAAAAAATGGACATGGACTTGATTATAGTACGAGAAAAGTAATGTTTGAGAGTGTTGGGCTCCTTTGTTAAACTAATGTATATAAGAAGGGCTTTTTTTTCTTCTTCTTCCTTTTCCTTGGTTCTATTCATTGGTTCATTAGAGATTCACTAAACGTCTACAGGTCAGGTTCTTTACCAGGCATTAGGGAGACCTGGGAACTAAGTAAGATAAGGGGCCTGGGTCTGCAGGGCTCAGTACCCTTTCTACTATGCAAAGTTCCAATGGGCCCAGGCTGAGTGTTTCACTGGAGTTGATACTTACTGGCTCTCTGGACACATTCACTGAATTACAGCTGGTGTTCAAACCCAGAGGTCTGCAAGACTATCTTCTTCTGAGCTGGCAGGAAGCAAAAGGGAAAGTATGTAGCATGCTGTTATTGCATCATCTTTGCTCATAAATCAGTCAGAGCTGATATTCTGGAATTTTCCAACAAAACTGATTCCATCTACTCAAAGCCAGAAGAATGACAGAGCAGTTTAATACCTCCTTATAAAAGATTCTCCAGACTTGGTGCCACTTAGCTACACAGATTTCTCTGACCTTCAGATTTACACAGTACCACTGACTAAACTAATGTTTTGCTATTTTTTTTTCTTCTGTCCTTGTGTTCAAAAACAGTGTGGTGTTGTGTTCAAAGGGTCAGTGAATCAGTCTTCTGAAGATTAGCATCAGTAGGGTTGGGAGTTGGATGGGAGACAAAAAGAGGGCCACTAACTGGTTAGAAATTTCTCTTATTAGGTTTTCACACTCATTTACACTTTTCATACTCCTTTTACACATTTCACTTTATATTATATTGTGCTGGGAAAAACAGTTCAAGTTAAAATTCCTTTAAGGCACATTATCTTTAATATTCTAGAAAAACTACTGTTTAAGAAAAATTTTTTATTTTATTTTATTTATTTATTTATTTATTTATTTATTTATTTATTTATTTATTGTCTTTTTCAGACAGGGCCTCGCTATGCAGTTCAGGCTGGCCTTGAGCTCACTTTTGTAGCCCAGGCTGGTCTCAAACTCATATCAATCCTCCTGCCTCAGCCTCCCAAGTGCTGGGACTACAGGTGTGCACCACCATGCCCGGCTAGGCCTATTAATTTTTGTGGCTTTTTTTTTTTTTTTTTGAGACAGGGTCTTGGTATGCAATTCAGGCTGGCCTTGAGCTCACTTTTGTAGCCCAGGCTGGTCTGGAACTCGCATTGGTCTTCCTGCCTCAACCTGCTGAATGCTGGGATTACAGGCTTGGCTTGTTTTTAGAGACAAGTATCTTTACCATGTAGTCCAGCCTGACCTCGAACTCAAGTCAATCCTACCACCTTAGCACACACCACCAAACCTGGCCTACCTGTCAATTTTTAAAAACAAAACTAGACCATGAGGCATGAGGTAACAATTTCCTTGTTGCATTTTAAGTATACTTAAAATTTTTTTTTTTTTTTTTTGGATTGGGAAAGAAAGCGAGGCAAAGTATCTGTCCCTAGCTCCAATCACACTTCAGTTTTTAGGATCTGGGAACAGAAGAAAACAGGCTCCGCAATGTCTCTTCCGAAGGAAAATCCCCTCAGGGGACTGAGCTCAAGCCCCGATCTTCCTAGAGCTGCATTTGAAGTCGCTGGGGACCTAGGGTAGTTGAGCAAGCAGGGGGCCGAAGGACAGAAATAGCAAGGAGTAACAAGCTACACATCCCAAGTGCTTAGCCAGGCTCTGCTCGAAGTGCTCAGCTCATCATACCAACATCCCACAGAGAGCCGGGCGTGGTGGCGCACGCCTGTAATCCCAGCACTTGGGAGGCTGAGGTAGGAGGATCAATGCGAGTTCGAGACCAGCCTGGGCTACAAAAGTGAGCTCAAGGCCAGCCTCAACTGCATAGCGAGCCCCTGTCTCAATAAGACAAAAAAAAAAAAAAAAAAAAAAAAATCCCACAGATAGCTGTTATTTCCTCTGAGAAACTAAGTCAGGAGATCAGATCAGCAGCAACTTGCCCAATGTCCCACAGTACAAAGTGGCACAGCAGGTCTCTTGCTGGTGGCCGGGAAAGGCGTCAGTAATATGCCCAACTTTGTTGAAACGGATCGGAAAAACTCATCTCTAACCCTGCAAGCCGGGCAAGTCTGCGAAGCCGGTGAATTGTTCTGCGGGGAAGGTATGCCCGGACGTCCAGCCACGATGGTCAGAGCCCTACAGCCTAGCCCAGGCGCTGAGAGTACAGAGCGGCTTCTCGCGCGGCCACGTGTCGCGGGCGCCGGCCAGGGGCGGCTCGCGGAGGTGGGGCCGGGAGCGGAGGCGGGGCGCTGGACGCCCCGGCGCGAGCAGTACGCATGCGCGGGGAGGCGGGGCGGGGCGCGGCGGGAGCGCGAGCCCGGCGCGTTAAAGGCCTCTCCGCCCGCTCCCGGCGCGACTGTCGTGGTGCGCAGGCGCGGGCGGTCTCCTTGTCACTGTGCAGCGTGCGGGTTGGTGGCTCGTCGGTGGCAGTGGCGGCGACGGCGGTCGTCGGCACCATGAGCGGCTTCACCAGCGAGGAGCGCGCGGCGCCCTTCACCCTCGAGTACCGCGTCTTCCTCAGTGAGTGTCCGCGGGACGCCTCCGGCGCCTCCCCGCCTGCCGCCCATTCATTCCCGGCCTTGCCGCCCGCGCGGGCGCGTCGCTGGGCCCAGCTTGCCTCCGCGACGAGGGTCGCCCTCCGAAACCTCCCCGCCGGAGGTAGACGCCCCGCTTTCCCACGCCCCGCAGAACGCAGACCCGGCCGGGCTAGTGTTGCGAGTGCTGGGCTCCGGAGGGACCCGTTGGGAAAGTCGTCCTAGAAGGGTGCCTGGACGAAAAGCAGTCCCTGTAAGAGGATTGCTTCTCCGAGGAACAGGGCCGGGGCGGGGACAGGCTAAAGACCTTGATTCCGCAGCCTTGGTTCAGAAGGTCTGCGCCGAGCCGGGTCCAGACCTCCCCTCGGAGCACAGCTGGGGAGACTGAGGCCCGGCCACGCCGGACCCAGCCTCAGGCGTAGCACTCCTGCCTTTCCTGCCTCGCGTTTTCCCGTAAGCGCTGATGCTTGGAGGGAAACAGAAAGCTGGTGCAGCGCCGGTCCCATAGGTGACGTCGGTCAGGAAGTGCCAAGTTTTTGGTCTGGCTCAGGAATCTCTTCTGAAGCCCAGAGCTTAGGGAGCAGATAGCTCGAGACTGACCCTGCCCCAGCCTCCCAGGCGCACCCTGTTTTATTATTCTCCTCCCCATCCTGCAGCTACTAGGAATGGATGGATGTCGCTAAAGGAGGCGTTAGGAAAGGTGTGCCACTCCTTTACTCTCTTTACAGTTTTATTTGAAAGAGAACAGGCAGGTTCAGCGGCAGTCCATGTTAGTTGTGTAGGGCAGGAACAGGTAGGGTGGAGGCCACGACTGGGAGTACAGGTGGGCAGAAAAGGAAAGTGAACCCTTCAGTTTGTGTGCTTAGCTCAAAGTTAAACCACCAGGTAAATTCAGGAAGGCTGGGCTAGGGAGATAGCTTAGTGGAGTAAGTGCTTGCCCAGCAAGTGTAAGGTCCTGAGTTCGATCACTGGTACCAAAAAAAAAAAAAGAGTTGATACAATTCAGGAAGGCTGAGACTTCCCATTATTTAACTTCAGAATTAAGTAGTAAGGGTAGTACTGGAACTTTTGACTAATAAATTCACTGCGCAGTTTTTTTTTTTTGTTTTGTTTTGTTTTTTTTTTTTGTCTTTTTGAGACAGGGTCTCGCTGTGCAGTTCAGGCTGGTCTTGAGCTCACTTTTGTAGCCCAGGCTGGTCTCGAACTCGCACCGATTCTCCTGCCTCAGCCTCCCGAGTGCTGGGATTACAGGCGTGCGCCACCACGCCCGGCTGACTGCGCAGTTTTTCTAATTTAAAATAGTGTTGGCTCCTGAATTTCTGTATAGAATGGACTATCGTTTCTCGGCCTTTGGGCTGAGATCGAGTGTGCAGAATGGCCTTATTGTAGAGAAGTGTCTCTACCTTGAAAGGTGAGGGGATCATCTGAAAATGGTGTCGAACTTACACATTTATAACAAACTCGCTGTGTGTGCTTGATTAGGTTCGGTCCTCTGCACCAAAAAAAAAAAAAAAAAAAAAAAAAAACCTCCGGTATTGGCAGTGAGTATTTGAGGCCATTAGGGCACAACATAGCCACTCCTTGACTTTGACCCTGCTGTTAATTTATCAAATGAAACTCTTGGGAATTTAAGAAATACTGATAAAGGCTGGGGGTGGGGTAGAAGCCATGGATTCCATTACCAATACTGAAAAACAAAAAACCCCAATAATTAGAACATTGGAACAAACTATGCAATTAACTAATTTTTTTAAAACATAGATTTTTTTTTTTTTGGTATTCTTCCTTAATAGAAATATAAAGATCTAATATACTTCAGAATCACAGGGGGTTGAGGAGGGGCCCAAAGATTGCAGGCAGTCACTGTTCCAGTTGTTCAGTTCTGCTTTGCTGAGGTAAATGGATTCATACATTTCCTCTTGAATAGTGACGGAGGTTTCTTTGACTGCAGTTCTAGGGATGGAACTCCAGCAGTTGCACATGCTAGATAAACTCTCTATCATTAAGCTATATCCCCAGACCTTTGGAATTTTTAAAATTACTTTTGGATGTGGTAGTTGAGTCTGTAGAACATGGAAGTTACCTATGAAGAATTTGTTACACCTTGATTATCTTTGAGAAAAATTGTAATGGAAGGTTCTGTCCTGCTGAAGCGCATTGAAAGCAACACAGTTTATAATTTAGCAAAATGGTCTGTTCTTTTCTCCACAGTTATTGCATAAGAGTTCTGAAACGTTGGTTGATACAAGATCAAAAATAATTTGATCACTGTTTGCGTACTATTAGCACTTCAGAGGTCAAGACGTGCAAGGCTGCGGATTAATGCTGTTAGGGATTAAAGCCTAGGAGGTGCTTAGCAAGAAAGCCTGATTTTAGGGGAGGTGGGGAAGCAGAAATAAAGGACTGTGGGAGACTGGAGGTAAATTGAGACTTAATTGGTCTCTGTGAGTACAAAGGAGAAAGTACAGCTGAGTTTAAGTTGGTTACCTGAGCATGTACTAAGTGTTTAGAAAAATTATTTTATTGTATAAAAATCATTTTATTGTATAAAATCTTGGGAGATTCAAACTATTGGAAGGCTGAGGAGCCCTGTGTTACTTTAATTACTCATATCAGTGTTTGGACTTTTATTCACTCTGCTGACTGGTGATAAGAGCCCCTGGCTGTTCTCCTGTTAAACAGATTCAATGGCTTTTCATTTGCCCCCAGGTCTGGGAGAACAAAGTAACTAGACTAAGGTGCCCACCAAGGGTTCTGGATGGGGAGAGCTCAGAGGAGTGGGCTGGCTCCCCACTGTGGTGCTGGGGGCAGATGGTACCTGGGACCTACCTAGGCAGCTACATAGAACCAGGTTTTATCTAGTTTTGGTATTGGAATAAAATTATATACTTCGTGCATTCAGCAATGTAATTAATCATAGTAATAACTGTTTTTGAGTCAAGGTCTCACTGTACTGCAAGTTAGTCTCAAGACTAACAGCGACCCCTCTGCTATCTCAGCCTCCAGAGTGCAGGGATTACAGGCATGTGCTACCATGCCTGGCAGTAATAACATTTCTCATTTATTTTGCAGAAAATGAAAAGGGACAGTATATATCTCCATTTCATGATATTCCGATTTATGCAGATAAGGTAAGGTACCCCTGTTTTGAACTTCATAGTGTTGTGAATTAAAGGTTTGTTGACAAGTTTAATCTTTCAACCAGATCATTCATTTAAAGAAGCAACTGTAAATTGGGGAACGAGTAGAAGACCAGAAGCAAGTTTTTTTTTTTTAAAGATAGGATCTTTAAATTTTATTTATTTATATTATGGCTGGCTCAGCCTGCCCTGGGAGTGGGTTGGTGCAGCATGTGGGGCCAGGGATTGAACTGGGTTCCTGCAGTTGCCTAAGCAGGCCCTTTAGACCACTGCACTATCTCACTGGCCCCAGAAGCAAGTTTTAAACTACCTTGGTATTTTTTTGTTTTTGAACCATATTTATCTTTTCTGTATGTGAATTTGGACATAAAATCCTAATATCTCATTAGTGGTTTGAAAATGAACCAGGTGGGGCCCGGCAGGATGGTTCAGTGGTCTAAAGCGCCTGCTTAGGAAAGCTTAGGCGGCTGCAGGGACCGAAGTTGGATCACCAGCACCACATGCTGCGCCAGCCCTGCCCTCAGGGCAGGCTGAGCCGGCCATGACAATAAATAAACAAACAAACAAACAAAAAAACCCAAAATGAACCAGATAACCAGCACAGAATTTTGACTATAAGAGTGGGATGTTAATTAAACAGTAAAAATAAAGTACCTTATTCAGGCAGTGCAAGATAATTCAGAGGCTAGCAGAGTGATTTGTGAATAGAACTGATAAAGGTAAGTGCACAGACTCCTGAAAGGAAACCAGTTCCTACACACACCAGTGATCTGAAGAAGTCTAACTTTGGTAGAGATTGGTAAATTTACCATGAGTTAATAAGAATATTTATGATCCTTGGGTGGTAGTAATACCAGTAAATTTTTCTTTTTTTGTCTTTTTTGTGGTATTGGGGATGAAATTCAGGACCTTGTACATGCTGGGCAGTAGCTCAATATCTGGGCTCACTTGAATCCATATTTTTATACCTTTAAACAGTAATGTTAAAAAAAAAATGATAGGGGCCTGGCGGGATGGCTCAGTGATCTAAAGCACCTGCTTGGGCAAGCTTGGGCGGCTTCAGGGACCTCGGTTCGATCCCTGGCACCACATGCTGCACCAGCCCTGCCCTTGGGATAGGCTGAGCTGGCCATAAAAATGAGTGAATAAACAAACAAAGGTTCTGAAACAAGAAAAAAAAAATTAAAAAATTCTTTAAAAAAAACAAAGATAAAAGGCCTTTTCCATCTTCCTTTCTAATGGCAGAAGTGTGTACTGTATTTAGGAACTTGACCAGGGACAGATAACCGATTCTTTGTAAGCTTTTTGTATTTTTTTGTTTAGTCACACCTAGTGCTGAGCTTTCTGAGTTATAAAACCTACATAGGTCTTTGGCCTTTGTTAGTCCAGTGTTGATATGTAATACAGGTGAACTTTGCATTCCAATGCACATATAGAATAACAGCAGTGATTTTTAGTTTTTGTCCTCGAGTTTTGCCATCTTTTGGAGTTGCCTCAGAAATAGACCAGTTCCTTGCATGTACTTCTACCAGGAAGTCTGCCATAGTTCCCTGTTGACACTTGCATACAGAAAATCCATCTACTCAGTTTCTGAGGAGCCTGTACCAGCAGGGCTCCAGCTGGAGGCAGTGGAACAGACCTGAGACCTGAGACCAGTTATGTGCCGTGGTTACTGGGAAACCGCTAATTGGCATGTGCTCTCCTGTGGGATTCTCAAAGTTGTACTTAGTCAGAAACTGCTATTTGTTATTACATCTGATTTCCTAAGAACTGATGTGAACTACAGAGTCCTCCCCATCTCTTGAAATAGCCCCATTTGGTTAGCTTCAATTCCTTTTTTGTTGTAAATAAACTGTGAAGTACTTCACGCTAATGTTTCAGTTCATTCTGAGTGATAAAGAGGTAAGAAGCCACCCTAGATTTACTTTATTATTTTATGGTATTGGGGATTTATACCCAGGGCTTCACCCATGATAGGTAAGTGCTCTACCACTGAGGTACACTCCAGGCCCTATTCCACTTTTGTTTTTTTTTTTTTTTTTTTCTTTATTTGGCATAGGGTACCATGCAGCTTGGACTCAGCCTCCCCAGTGTTGGGATTACAGGCATGCGCCACCAGGCCCAGTCTTGGTGGCCAGCTCAGTGAGCCTACAGGTGGGGCCAGCAAGGCTTTTGGTGCTAGGGATCAAACCCTGGTCCCTGCACTTGTTTAAGCAGACGCTTAGTCTGCTGAGCTATCTTACCGGCCCCCACTTTTATTTTTTACCAGAATATAAACACCAACTTCATTAATGCAATAACAGAAAGGGGGGCTGAGGAGATAGCTCTGTGGCACAAGTGCCTGCTGGGCAAGTGCAAGGTTGTGAGTTCAAACCCCAATCCTGCAAAAAACAAACAAACAAACCAGAAAGGGTTTCCAATTTCTCAGAAAACTTCACCTGAAACCAACACCACCTGGTGTTACAGGATTAACGCTTGTGTCACATTGACTGTTCTGCTAGCTCCCTGCCACACACCCTGAAGAATCATGAAGAACAACTGCCATTGAGCTGCCCAGAGACATACTGGGCACTGTGGGGGGATGGGAGCCTCCCAGCCGCATGTCACAAGACTGAAAAGGACTCTCGCTGAGAAACTCCTGGAGTAGAGAGAATACATCAGTATAGAGAACAAAGCCTTGCTTCTCAAGAGTTACGGAAAAAAAACTATGCACTAATCTTACCTGTTTTTCATGGGTAGTTGGCCGGGCATTCCGTGAGAAATCCTTTTACAAGTTTGCCCCAGCTCATGCTGGGGAAAGAGGAAGGGTAGCAAGGTGACCGACCACATCACTGTGGTGAGTACAGTGAGGCTTGGGCTCAGCTCTCTGCTAGTGTTGGGCATATCTTTTCTAGTACCTGAAGCAGCTTGATGGGCAGAGGCAGGGGCCGCCTGCCAATCACCTCTTCTTCTTCTTCTTTTTTTTTTTCTTTTTAATGAGCAGAACATATTTATTGAGGGAAAGAAAGTTCCTGTCCAAGAGAGGGACCGGAGGGGTGTCCTGAGTGGGTGTCCCCCAGACCAATCACCTCTTCTTGAAGCTGTGTTTTTTTTCTTTCATTCATAAAAGAGCTTCCTAATGATCTTCAGGCAATCATCTCAGTCCTTCTCCTGGGTGGTGCACTCTTTACAGTGTTCGGCACCAGAGCCTCAGGCCTCCGCAGATTACACAGTGCTCCTGGTAAGAGCCATAATTGCCATAATGACACTCATCACACATTTGCATCAGGGTGCAGGGACGCACATCAGATTGTAGATTACACACTTGGCATCACATCTTTCATAGTCTTCTGATGGCAACACCAGCTTGCTTTCAGCGAAAGATGAACTCCAAGCTCCTAGCTCCTACCCAAGAGGGCTGCTGAGATTTCAACTTTTTTTTTTTTTTTTTTTTTTTAAGAATTTATTTATTTATTTATTCTTGTTTCAGAACTTTTGTTTGTTTGTTTATTTATTTTTATGGCCAGCTCAGCCTGCCCTGAGGGCAGGGCTGGCACAGCATGTGGTGCCAGGGATCTAACCACGGTCCCTGCAGCCGCCTGCAGGCGCTTTAGACCACTGAGCCATCCTGCCAGGCCCCTTCAACTTTGTTTTAAAACAGGATCTCACTAAGTTGCTTGAACTTGCCATCCTCCTGCCTCAGCCTTCTCAGTAGCTGGAACTAAAAATGTGCTCTGCTGTGCCTAGCTAGGCCTAGCTTAAGCGATGGCACCATCAAACATGGGTGTACTGAGCAAAGAAAATACCATGGTATGTAGTAGGTTTTTGGTGTTTGTGACTGGACAGTATTCTAGCCAAGGATGATCATAGATGTGTGGTACCTGCTCTTAGGCTGCTTCAAAGTACTTTAAATTAGGAAACTGAGACCACATTGTCTTATGTAAATCATCTTCACCTGGTTGTGTCTGTGATATGGTGACTCAGGTGAAGACTGCCTCTATTCCACTCTGGTGTCTCAGAAGCATGACCCTTGTGACAACTCTGATTTCACCAGAAGCCCTGACCTGAGGGACCTCAGCATGCATGATTTTTGCTTCAGTGGCTAGAAGTTCTTCTGTTCTAAAGGGAGTTATTTGTTTATGATACAAATAACGGTGAGGGTGACAGAAGTTATTCTGGATTAGAGCCCCAAAAAGTCTGATTAATGCATTTTGTTATACAGCAGTGAGGTGTTTTTCTAAAGTTTCTTAATATGATTACACTTACGCAAACACATTCTATGTGTGGCTAGACTTCCTCCCTGATGTGATGCGGGCTGGCATTTCATGGGTGGTAGGTACTGAGCATGTCATTGTGTTCCCTTAACACAACTCAGCTCCACAGTGGAACTGCTCCCATATTCGACCCTATGTCAGGATCTTTGGATGTGGATGACATTCATTTTGGTTATTTCATCAGGTAATCAACCCAGCTCGGTCAGGAATTTCTACAGATTTCCTTATCCTCCTAGGATTATATCCAAATTAAGTATTTGGAGAAGGCAAGACATGGACTCCCTGGATTTTTTTTTTTAATTATAGCAAAGTCCTTTACTATGCATTTATTTTGGAACCAAATGTACAAACTCCTGTAGCTCAGAACTTCTTTTTTTAACTTTACTTATTGATTTATGGCCTGCTCAGCCTATCCTGGGGGTGGGGCTGGTACAACATGTGGTGCTGGGGATCACGGCGGTCCCTATGGTTGCCTAAGCTCGCCTAAGCAAGTGCTTTAGACTGCTGAACTATCTTGGCGGCCAAGATCAGAACTTCTTTTTTTTTTTTTTTTTTTTGTGGGACCAGGGTTCGAACTCACGACCTTGCACTTGCCCAGCAGGCACTTGTGCCTCGAAACTATCTCCCCAGCCCAAGCTCAGAACTTCTGACATGCCAAAAATTTATGCAACTCTAGATGTGGTACGAATAGTATGAAACATTGGGCAGATAAAGATCTAAATTTTAGTGCTGAAGAATCATGACTTGGTACTTTAATTTTAGGAGTTTGTGGGGTTTGATCCCTGATACCGCACGAGTGCTGGCCCTGCCCCCAAGCACAGTGAGGGCAACAGAGCTCATGCGTGGTGGCACATGCCTGTAATCTCAGTGCTGAGGAGGCTAAAAACAGGAGGATCACTATGTGTCCGAGCTGCATAGTGAGACCCTGTACCAAATACATTACAAAAAAAATTTTTTTTTTTCTTGAAAGCTAGGATTACAGGCAAGTTACCAAACCCAGGCTCAATTTCCATCTCAGCATGCCCTGGGGGCGGGGCTGGCAGCCTGGGGATTGAACCTCCAGCCCCTGGGTCTGCTTCAGATGCTTTAATCTGCTGATCTATTTGGCTCAGCTACAAATGAAAATAAAATAAAATAATTTAGGAGTCTGGTGTTTTTCTAGTCCATATCTGCTTTTTTTTTTTGCTTGCTGAGACAGTTCTCACTATGTAGCACAGGCTGGCTTGACTTCGTGGCAATCCTGCCTCAGCCTCTCAAGTGCAGGTATTACAGGCATGTACTACTATGCCTGGCTTCTAGTCCATGGCTCTTAAACTCTGAGATTAAATACTAGTTCTGATTATGTAGTTGACTATGTAGCTTCTGTTTGTTCCCCAGGCTCCTGCTGGGAGCATGTAGGGACATGTATAAAGAGGAACTGTTTCTTCCCCTCCCTTCCAAGAGAAAGTTGAGCTTTTAAACCAGTGATGATGAACTTTTTAGAAAGGGAATACTAGCCAGGAATGGTGGTGCCCAGCTATAATCCTAGCACTCGGGAGGCTGAGCCTGGAGGATTGTTGCAAGTTCAAGACCAGCCTGGGCTACAAAATAGGCTCAAGGCCAGCCTGAGCTACATAGCAAGACTCTGTCTCAAAAAGACATAGGAAAAAAAAAAAAAAGTGAGTACCAAACTGTGACTCAAACCCACTTGTCACAAAGTGCCAACATTAGCCGAGCGTGGTGGTGCACTCCTGTAATCCCAGCACTCAGGACACTGAGGCAGGAGGATCGATGTGAGTTCAAGACCAGCCTGGGCTACAAAAGTGAGCTCAAGGCCAGCCTGAACTGCATAGTGAGACCCTGCTTCAAAAAGACAAAAGAAAAAAAAGTGCCAACATTGCAACTAAGCCTAAATGCTGTTTTAGGTTTTAATTTAGAAAAAATGAACAACTCTACATTATCATTTTTGTCTTTTAAAGCACATTTATTTCTTTAAAAAACATACAAACATGCAACACCCGCGCCATCTACTCACTACCACTGTTCCAGTCAAATAGGTTGGTGCTTTGGGAATTTGACAGTATGGGCTGCAGTTCGGTGGAATTGCTCGTTCTTGGGAAAGGTTGCAGGTCAAGTTTCTTAGATATTGCACATCTCAGAAACACTTGACAACTGAAAATGCAGGCTCTTAATTGATTTTATAAGGGAGACAATAAACTGAGCTTCATGTCTAGCGAGTCACATGTCCTAGGTCCCATCCCCAGCAGTGGGGGAAGCCTAGGATTGGGCTAAGTCATGCTGAAAGCAGCTGGGAGTGAAGAAGATATGAATTGATATAAAACATAGAATTTCTTAAAAGGTGATTCACTATTATAAAGTACATAAACACTAGATATATTCAAATATGCAATTGTTTTCTTAAAAGATTTTTTGAGGGGCCCAGCGGGATGGCTCAGTGGTCTAGTCTAAAGTGCCTGCTTGGGGAAGCTTGGGCGGCTTCAGGGACTGTGGTTCGATCCCTGGCACCACATGCTATGCCAGCCCTGCCCTTGGGGGGCAGGGGGGAGGCTGAGCCGGCTATTAAAAAATGAGTGAATAAACAAAGGTTCTGAAACAAGAAAAAATAAATAAATTCTTAAAAAAATAGATTTTTTGAGGCAGATTGCACTATATAGTTCAGGCTGGCTTAAACTCACTATATAACCCATGCTGGCCTCAAACTTGAGGTGACCATCCTGCCTCAGCCTCCTGAGTGCTAGGCTTACAGGGGTACAGCCTGATGCCTGGATTCATGTACATATTTAACAGAAGTTTTGTTTATAGCAGTACAGGAATTGGCTTATTTTCTCATATCGCTTGTCCTGAAGAGTCTAAATGTTACTATTTGCTTGGTTTACTGCTCCCAAATTATAGCAATGTCTATGAGAAATAAGTTGTTCTTTATCAATAGTTCCTTCCACAACATAACTCTCCCCACCCTTTTTTTTTTTTTTTTTTTTTGGTCTTTTTGAGACAGGGTCTCACTATGCAGTTCAGGCTGGCCTTGAGCTCACTTTTGTAGCCCAGGCTGGTCTCGAACTCGCACCGATCCTCCTGCCTCAGCCTCCTGAGTGCTGGGATTACAGGCATGGAAATCTAACTCTTAAGAGAACATTTATTCACTACTAGGCTTTAGAGCCTAGAAAAGTGCCTGCCTCTTAGTGGTAGTGCTCCATGGATTTTTGTTTACAGAAGCTAATTCCCCTGCGTGTGGTAATATAGACCTGTGATCCCAGCACTTGGGAGGCTGAACGGGAGGATTGTGAGTTTGAGGCCTGGCCCCCCAGTGAGTTCAAAGCCAGCCGGCACAACGGGAGACTGCCTGAGAAAACAAAACTTCTTTCAGGCACTAGATTCTTAGGCTTTCATAGTTTTTCTGTTCTCTGTTTATACCAATTTTCTTCATCTTTTCCCCCTTCCCTTTAGTTATGTGGACTTGTAATACTAAGTAATGCTGTTTTGAGGGTCTATCCATATTTATGTTTTAGTTTATTAAATTTTCCATATAGTTCCCAACTCTGAATTAGTGATTTCAGCTCTGCTTGTTGCCTGTTTTGTTTTTTGAGATGTGGTCTAGGCTCTCCCTCCCAATCCTCATGCCTTAGCCTCCCAGCTGCCTGGGGTTATATCCTGTGCCACTTCACCGCCATTGTTTTTTTTTTTTTTTTTTTTTTCTTGAAGTGATGTATTCATTTATTTGGTGGAATTTTCTTTTGGAAAATTATCCAGTCTTGGTTTTCTCCTCTCGGTTAAGCCATGTGTAACAGCGCCACCATGTGGACCTGTAGGAAATTGTTGCTGCTGCAAATTTAAAAGCCCTGATTTGTTTTTGTTTACAGATAGAGGCTGACAAGGGGTAAACCCAGGATTACTGTACCACTGGGCGTTATCCTGGCCCTTTTCTTTTGAGACAGGGTCGTGCTAGGTTGCCCAAGCTGGCCTTGAACTTGTGGTCCTCCTGCCTCAGCCTCGTAAGTGCTCCAATTGTGGATGTGCCCCACTGTGCCTAAATCAGATCTCTTTTTTTAATACCTGAGAAGTGATACTAGGTAAATGTAGTTTTTAAAAACAAAACAGCTGATAAGATAAAATTTAATCAGAGATTGGTTCTCATGTTTGCTGTGCAGGCACAGTTAATGTCCTGTTTTCTAAACCATTTAAGTATTACTTTACAAGGATGCCGGGATAGAGTGGTTTATTCAATCTTGGTATTTAATAAAATTATCTCCATTCTTTGGGTTTATATTTTTGACCAATAATTTAAATAAGCAATAGAACCTTACCCTTTAAATAATATCAGTAGAACTTTTGTGCTTGATTAAAAGTAGCAGCAAGTCTTCACTGGCTCAGGCACTGTATCAACCACTTTTCTCATTAGGGAAGGAAGTACCTGACACCCAGGAATCAAGGGTTACTTTTTTTTAAACTTTTTTTTTTTTCTTATTTCAGAACCTTTGTTTATTCACTCATTTTTATGGCCGGCTCAGCCTGCCCTGAGGGCAGGGCTGGTGCAGCATGTGGTGCCGGGGATCGAACCGAGGTCCCTGAAGCCGCCCAAGCTTTCCCAAGCAGGCGCTTTAGACCACTGAGCCATCCCGCCAGGCCCCAAGGGTTACTTTTAATTCATGTTTCAGCCTGTGGTAGGCCAGCATGGAGGAGGGAGGCGCAGAGTAGAAGGCTCTGCAGAGGAGAACGCTGCTCACCTCAAAGCTGTAGTGCTCGGGAAACCTCATGGCAGCAAGGAGGGTGAACCCGTCCTGCTCACACCCACGGTGACCCCCTCTTCCAGCGAGGCTCCGCCTTCCAACACAGGAGGCTTTGGGGCCATTTAGACCTAAGCCATGACAGCCATTACTGACTTACTCATTTATAGTTCATCGGTTCCTAGTTTCTTAGCAGAATAGAAAACAGGTAGTTTTATGGGGCTGGGGAGATAGCTCCGTGGCACAAGTACCTTCCTGGCAAGTGCAAGGTCGTGAGTTCGAACCCCAGTCCCGCAAAAAAAAAAAAAAAAAAGAAAAGAAAACAGGTAGTTTTAAAACATTGTATATGTAATTTTCACTTATTTCTTTTGCGATGTGATCTTTCTGTGTTGCCTATGTTCTCAACCCTGTGGGCTCAGGCGCCTCCTGGTCCTGAGTAGCAGGCCACACTCACTCTTTTTCATCTGCTTCTTGTTTTTGTTTGAGGTACTGGGGATTGAACTCAGGATCCTGTGCTTGCCAGGCAAGTGCTTATTTTACTGAGCTATCTTACCAGCCTCACTCTTCTTCATTTGAAACCAGATTATTTATTTATTTATTTATTTATTTATTTATTTATTTATTTATTTATTTATTTATTTTCTTGTTTCAGAACCTTTGCCTGTCCATTCACCCATTTTTATGGCTGGCTCAGCCCGCCTAGAGGGCAGGGCTGGCGCAGCACGTGGTGCCAAGGATCAAACCGCGGTCCCGGAAGCCGCCCAAGCTTTCCCAAGCAGGCGCTTCAGACCACTGAGCCATCCCACCGGGCCCCTGAAACCAGATTTTTAAAATATACTTCTTATAAAAGAGTAACTGCAAGCCGGGTGTGGTGGCTCACGCCTGTAATCCCAGCACTCGGGAGGCTGAGGCAGGAGGATTGGTGTGAGTTCAAGACCAGCCTGGGCTACAAAAGTGAGCTCAAGGCCAGCCTGAACTGCATAGCGAGACCCTGTCTCAAAAAGACAAAAAAAAAAAAAAAAGAGTAACTGCAGATTTAAACTTTACCTGTGTGTGCCCTCATAAAGGCTATAAACTGATAACCTGCTATTAAGATTTTATTCCTTAGTAAAAATCATATTCTGGCTATTAAAAGCTCCATGTTAATTATAGAGCCCATGTTAGGTCCATGCAAAACGAGATGACAGTGCAATTATATGTTTTAAAATTAAAAGTATATAGGAGTTATTCCCCTAAAAAAAAAGTTCACTTTATGATGACTCATTTAAGGCTATAAACTAATGATAATAGCATGTTATTCATTAAAATAGTTTTGAGCATATCTTCTAGAGAGTAACAAGAATGGAACTCAGTACTCATGCTTGCCAGGCAGGTGCTATACACTGAGCTAAAGCAATGGCCTCTAGACATACTCTTTTCTGGTCAGTGTCAAACTTCTAGTCTTTTTAAGGGGGACTTGGCTTATAAGAATAGCCAAACGTAGTTCAGAAACTCTGCTCCTGCATGGCAGACAAGAGGTCCAGAGTTTGAATCCCAACACAGAAGAAAAAAAAAAAAAGCCACATTGGAAGAATAATGTGGATAATCTAGCCAATTAGTGTGGTTAACACCAAAACTAAATTACCCAACCTAGGTGACTAGGCTGACCTGAGGTTCATTTACAAACTGCCTTCATATGCAGGCTGCAGCACCATCACAAGCACCTCAGTGCCATGGGAGGAGAGAGACACCAGCCCTCAGGATGAATGCCTGGAAGGTGGTCTTCTTCACAGATAGAATTTCTGTTGTGCTTGTTTAAAAACTATTTCTCTCCTTTCTGGAAACATCTTTTCATCCCCACTATAACATATATCCAGGCATGGTACAAGCGCACAGGAGGCTGAGACAGGAACATTGTTGTCTGTTACTTTTCTCTTCTTGCTGGGACAAATACCCAATGCCCAAAATGAAGGAAGGAAAGGTCTGTTGGCTTGCAGTTAATGGAGGTTCAGTCCATACTCAGCTGGCTGCAAGGCTGCATGGCAGGCACGTGGCAGAGGGCAACCTTTTGTGGCGCCAAGGTAGTACAGAGCTCGGGGTGCTAGCTGGCTTCTCTCCTCTCTCTGCTCCTTACATTGTAATGCAGATTACTTGCCCCAGGGCAGTTGCAGCAGCCACATCCGCAATAATCACTATCTCCAGAAGTGGCTTGTGACTGTGTGAGGCTTTTGGGGTGGACAACTAGACACAAACTATAAAAGCTGAATTTGAGGTCAGCCCAGACTATAAAAAAAGCCCTGTCTCCAAATAACAAAGCCATTGTAACAACAACAACAAAAGAAACTAACTATAGAGAAGTTCGAGGAATTACAGTGACCACACAACTGCCATCTTGGTTCTGCAGTTACTATTTTCCTTTATCTCTCCTTCTGTCATTCTGTCTGAAGTCTGTCTGAATGCAAGTCCATTCAGAATTCCAGTATAATGACCGGTTCAACTTTGGAAGCAATAGTGTTCTCTGAAGTGAGAGGACAGACGAGCCCCTCTAACCCGGCCTTCTCTTATCTTTCCAGGACGTGTTCCACATGGTAGTTGAAGTTCCACGCTGGTCTAATGCGAAAATGGAGGTAACGTTTTGCCTCAGGTGCCTGATTCTCTCAAGGGCTGAACAGCAGGCTCCAAAGATATCCTCTGTCTAGTCTCAGTGTGGCCACCCCGCTGCCCGGCAGTCTTCCCACTGTGCTCTGGCCAGACACCACCATTTACTGCCTGTAGCTGAGCCCAGCTGCTGCCCACTGCTTTGCTTCTGAGGCTCCTGAGACTTAGTACTGTGCACCACTTTTTTGATAGAGACCCGAATAACTTGCTTTCAGAAACTTGAAAATTTAAATATTTTAAAGGGAAGCTAAAGTTGAATAATACTTATTTTTGCCCTTTTAGTAAAATTTTAGTATTTTTATTTCTCAAACATTAAGATTTATCCTAGCTAAGGGCCAGGGAGGTAGCTCAGGGGCACAAGTGCCTACCTAGCAAATGCAAGGTCCTGAGTTTGAGCCCTGGTTCCAGGAAAAAAGAAAGAAAGAAAAAGATTTATCCTAGCTAATTATGGTTGTTGCTTTCTGGAATTAGACAATGTGGTTTCCCCTCTTGATAGTGCTGTACCTCTTGTGAGTTTTCCACTTAGTGGCTGCCTAGAGGCACAGTTCAAACCACAATAAATGTTAGAGATAAAGTTAATTATGAAAGTGGGATTAGGGGTCCTATTCGTGTATTGACTCATTTCCTCAGGTTCTTATTCAAGTAAGGATGCAACTATTGAAAATCTTATTTCAGATCTCTACAAAGGACCCTCTGAATCCAATTAAGCAAGATGTGAAAAAGGGGAAACTCCGTTATGTTGCAAATTTATTCCCTTATAAGGGGTATATCTGGAACTACGGTGCCATTCCTCAGGTATGTCTCAGTTAACTTGCAGAAAATATATGTTTTAGTAGCTTATTGTTGGCAAAAACAAGATTTAATCACCTTTAGAAAATGTTTACTGTACGGCCAAGGAGATAGCTCAGGAGAATAAGTGCTTGTTTGGCAAGCACAGGGTCCTGAGTTCAATCCCTGGTATTGTGAAAGAAAGAAAGAAAGAAAGAAAGAAAGAAAGAAAGAAAGAAAGAAAGAAAGAGAAAGAAAGAAAGAAAGAAAGAAAGAAAGAAAGAAAGAAAGAAAGAAAGAAAGAAAGAAAGAAAGTAAGTGGGGCTGGGGAGATAGCTCCATGGCACAAGTGCCTGCCTGGCAAGTGCAAGGTCGTGAGTTTGAACCCCGGTCCCACAAAAAAAGAAAGAAAGAAAGAAAAGAAAGAAAGAATGTTCACTATCGTCAGTTTCTTAAATCATAGGAAAGGATAATCAGGTTTATGACATCTTTGGATAACCTTTCAGTATCACTTACAAGTAATTACAGTATCTATACTCAGATGTGAAAGTTTATTCTTTTGTGAGTTATCGCTGTCTTTCTCTGGACTAGTTATGAGCTGTGTATGCTGTTTTTTACAAATCCTGTGGCAAATCAGAGTGGTAGGAGTGGTCAGAAGCGCTGATTGTGGCACCAGGTGGGCATGTCTCCTGTCCCCCCACAATGAGACATTAGTAGCGCTCAGGGATGAAGGAAGGACTTGGTCCCTGCACACACAGAGTCTTGGGTGCTGCTCCCTCCCTGTGAAGGCCAAGCTCTTTGTGACATGATACTAGTGGAGTCAGGCGTGATGGTGCAAGCTGTGTGTAACACTAGCACTTGGGAGGCTAAGGCAGGTGGATCACTTTGAGGACAGCCTGGGCTATGTACTTATTTCAAGGACAGTATAAACTGGACAGTGAGGGCCCAGGGAGATAGCTCAGATGCACAAGTGCCTGCTTGGCAAGTGCAAGGTCCTGAGTTCGATTCCCAGTTCTGCAAAACAAACAAAAAAGAATAAACTGAACAGTGAAACTGTGTCTTAAAAAAGTAATGATGGGTTTCAGTTTTCTTAAACAGTCCTTCCAGGAGGAGGGACGTCTGCATAGTTTCAGTTTATGTCTAGCACTGTACCATATGCAGTTGGTTATTTATGTTCAATGTTTGAATGAATCTATTTATGATTATATGATATGTTTAATTTTAGTTTGGCTAGGCTAATGCTGTGACACTTACTAAAGGTTCAGCATAGTTTTTCCTACAGATAAATGATTTGTTTCTATTCATTAAAACCTATTAAATGGAATCTGTTGTGAGACAAGTTAGTAGAGCCTTGGTCAGAAGCACCTGGCTCACTGACAGTGCCGTCTTTTGCTCTAGTCCCAGCACTTCACCTTGCACTTTGGCTGGTTGGTGTGCAGCTTTGGAAAGGCATGGCTAGTGCGCTTCTGTACATTGGCTTTTGTTTTCTTAATGCTGGCTTTTTGGATATGGCCTTCCTTTAGTCCCCTCAGCCTTTACCCTTTTGCCTCCACTCCAGTTGAATAGGCAGACACATCCAAGTCATAAATATGTTCTGGCTGGGGAAGAAAAACCCAAACAGCTGCACTTTAAATTGAACTTCTTGGCAAGCATAGGCTTCAGCTCTTTTTTGAAATGCTCTGCAAGGACTCTGGCCTGAAATTTAGCAAAAGAAAAAAAAAGAAAAGAAAGAAAGCCAGTTATTTGTACTTAAGAGAATCCTGATTAAAGTTTTCAGTCTTGGCTCCTGGCCAACAATAGTGCTTTTTTGGGGGGTAGGGTTTTTTGGGGGGTAGAGGTGAGGGACGGTTGAGACAATGTCTTGCTTTGTAATGCAGGCAGGGATTTAGCTCGCCCTGTATCCTCAGTTGGCCCCAAGCTCACAATGATCCTCTCCTCCTGCCTCAGCCTCCCGAATACTGACAAAACAATGCTTTTCCATTCTAGTATTATTGTCTAGTATTACTCTCTTTTACAGATAATTTAGTAGTAGAAGACAATAAATACCTAAAGCAAGTTCATCAAAGCACCTGTCTTTTAATGTATTTGTGAAAGTATATATATTTGTATTTGTGTGTTGCCTGAGTATTACATTGTTGATTTTTATTTGTTCTGGTCATTGTGTCTTAAATTCAGTTTAGTATTAATATATATAATGGGGCTTCTAGAATTTAATTGAAATAATTGTGTGTAGTTAAGATTCTGAAATGTGAATAAAAAACTTTAAGAGTAGCTGGATGCTTAACCTTTTGCAGAAATATCAACATGTTCCCTCTTTTTAGCAGGATGTACAGAAATGATAAATCTAAACCTTATTTTTTAGACTTGGGAAGACCCAGGGCACAATGACAAACACACTGGCTGTAGTGGTGACAATGACCCAATTGATGTTTGTGAAATTGGAAGCAAGGTAATGGAGCTTATTTTTTTTCTCTATAGTATTGAGATGGTATGAGTGAAATATACCCAAGTTCTCACTTTAAAAATACTGTGAATAAAATATATACATAATAGTGAAATAGGTATGGCCTTTAGGGTGGTAAAAGCTTCTGTTTGAGGAGCCAGTGGAATGGCTCAGTGGTTGAAAGCACCTGCTTAGGCAAGCTTAGGCAACTGCAGGGACCACAATTTGATCCCTGGAACCACATGCTGTGCCAGCCCCACGCCCAGGGCAGGCCGAGCTGGCCATAAAAAAAATAAAGCTTCTGTTTGAGTCTAAGTAGTTATACATTGTCATTCCTATATGTAAACCTCGTCTGGAAAAAACCTGTGTCAGTCTCCAGAGAAGTGGACATGCACACAGCTGATGTGCTCACATGGCTGCCACTACTTAGGAGTGAAGGTGGCAGAAGGGCATTTCATCACCTTTGGAGTGACTGGCAAGTTGACTCAAGCCACATAATCTGAGCTGGATACTTCTGCTAGTCATTTTTCTACTAAGGAGGGTAGCTTTAAAGTTTTGATTATAAGCTAGGCATGGTGGCCCACACCTGTAATCCCAACACTTGGGAGGCTGAGGCAGGAGGATGGTTGTGCATTCAAGGCCAGTCTGGGGTACATAGTGAGACCCTGTCTCAAAAAAATATTATAGTTACCTCTTTATGATCTCTTTGAAAATGGTAAACAACTAACAACAAAATTGTGATCGGGTTTTCAAAAGTCCAACTTTGTTATTTTGTTGTAGTGGTAGGGATTGAACTCAAAGCCTGTGTGTCCGAGGTGAGTTGCTGTTTCCCGCCCTAATGCTGCGAGACTAGTGCCTTCATTTCCTTCAAGAGACCACTGGAAGTGTTCAGAAAGCTCCAATTGTTCTTATTTCCTCCTGCCTACTGAGTAAAGCTCTGCTCCCAGAATCATATCCTGCAGGGTTATCCTGACTGGCTGTTGGCTCGCAGGTGTGTGCAAGAGGTGAGATCATCAGGGTGAAAGTCCTGGGCATCCTGGCCATGATCGACGAAGGGGAGACGGACTGGAAGGTCATTGCCATTCGTGTGGACGATCCCGATGCAGCCAACTACAATGGTAAGAAATATAAAAGTCTCAAGTGTTTCTCTTTTGCTTTTGAGTTTTTTTTTTTTAAACAATTTTTTTTTTATTGTGTTTTCTTGTTTCAAAACTTTTGTTTGTTTATTTATTTATTTTTATGGCCGGCTCAGCCCACCCTGAGAGCAGGGCTGGCGCAGCATATGGTGCCAGGGATTGAACTGCAGTCCCTGTAGCCACCTAAGCTTTCCTAAGCAGGCACTTTAGACCACTGAGCCATCCTGCCAGGCCCCTTGAGTTGAAGACAGGATCTCACAATGTAGTCTAGGCTGTCTTTAAACCCATAGTGATCTTCCTGCCTCGACCCCCCGAGTGCTGAGACCACAGGCATGGCATGCCATACCTGGCTAAAATCTTAGTAATTTTCAAACACAATCAAACTTGACCTATAATGGTAGAATTATGTGCCACTCCTTTCAGACTGTTAAAGAATGGAGGAGCAAAACATTTGACAAGGATTGCTGTTTTAATATTGAACTTGGGTTAATTAAATACAGTAATTTTTTTCCTTTTCCTGTCAATATAGTAGCACTCAGTTACTAGGTATATTTTCTAAAATACACATATTTAATATGTAATTCACCTACCCTAAAATTCATTGAAGTATACACATCAGTGGCTTGTAGTATAGCTACTGAGTTGTGCAGCTTTCGCCCTGATCTAATTCCAGGTCATTTTCTTCATTCCAAAAAGAAATCCCAAGTCTACTGACAGCACTGTCCATTTATTTCCCTCTGTCCCTGGCAGCCGCTATCCCACGTTCTGTCTCGATGGATCTAGCTGAACAGTTCATGTAAATGGAATCAGGTGGCTGTGTCTGGCTCATCTTACTTAGCATATCCGTGCAAGTTCACACATGCGGATGTGGCTCAGTGGAAGAGCACCTGCCATGTATGCACAAGGCCCTGGGTTCCATCTCCAGAACCAAACAAAAAAGGACACTATTCACCTATTTTCTCCCTGTTCTTCCCTCCCTTTCTCCCTCTCTCCCTGCCTGCCTTCCATTTGTCTATCCATCCATCTGTCCTCTCATTACTAGAGATAGAACCTAGGACCTTGCACTGAGTCACAGCTGCAGCCCTTTAAAAAGAAAAAAAGCCAGGGAAATGGCTCAGAGGCATAAGTGCCTGTGTGGCAAGTGCAAGGTCCTGAGTTTGATCCCTGGCACCAAAAATATATTTATATATACATACATATTGTTTTTAGGTGGCTCCTTAAATTGCTTAGGCTTGGCTCAGATTTGTATTCCTCCCGTTTTAGTCTCCCCAAATGCTGGGCTTATGGGCATGCACCACCACACCTGGCTTCAGCTATTTTATTTTTTTAGGGGTTTTTGTTGTTTTTTTTTCTTTGTCTTTTTGAGACAGGGTCTCACTATGTAGTTCAGGCTGGCCTTGAGCTCACTTTTATAGCCCAGACTGGTCTCCAACTTGCAGTGATCCTC
The DNA here is from genome assembly GCA_004027025.1 of Myocastor coypus. Lineage (NCBI taxonomy): Eukaryota > Metazoa > Chordata > Mammalia > Rodentia > Myocastoridae > Myocastor > Myocastor coypus. The sequence goes on from PVJA010016131.1 coordinate 27,177, forward strand.
CTGCCTCAGCCTCCCAAGTGTTGGAACTATAGGCATGTGCCCTCACGCCTGGCACCTTCAGCTATTTTAAAGTATAAAATTCAGTAGCAGTTAATATATCACCAAGACAGCACAGCCAGCACCTCTAGTTAGTTCATGCCCTTTGTCCTCTCCTGGCAACCTCTAGTCTGATTTTTATTTATGATCTTGCCTATTCTAGATGTGTTATACACTAAGTGGTCAGTTTTGTCTGACTGCTTGTGCTGAGCACGTTTTCTAGGTTCGTCTGTGTTACAGCCTGTGTCGGTCTGTCCTCCTCTTTATGGGTGAATCTGGTACTGTTTTACCAGGTGTGGACATTGACATTTTAGCTGCCATGATCTCCTGAACATGTCCTATGTGGATGTGTTTGTGATTCTGTGGATGTCTCCCTAGCAGTGGGGTTGCAGCGTCTGTGGAAATTCTGTTTAAACATTTGAGGGCCTACGAGGCTCTTTTCCAGGATAGCTGTGCCAGTGATTCAGAAGGGTTCCCATTTCCCCGTAGCCTCACTAGTGCTGGTTACTTGTTCTTTGGATTATAGCTGTCCTAGTAGAAGTGTCTTTATTATTGAGTTGTAAATACATGTACTCCAGATCCTAGACCTTTACCAGATGTATGTTTTGCTTATATTTTCTTTTGTAGTTGTCCTTTAATTTTCTTAATAGTTAAAAAAAAATTCTTAACCATATACTTTGAAGTTCTCAAACTTTTATTTTTGGTGAATTTATTTTACATTTATATTTTCCTTACTTCTTTCCTTCCTTACCTGTTTCTCCTTTCCTTCTTACCTTTGTTTTTTTCAGTACTGGAGAAACCTGGACCTATGTGCATGGTAGGCAAGAGCTACAGCCCATGACTTTTTTTTATCCTGAGATTTGTTAAAGACAGAATCTCACTAAATTGCTGAGTCTGACCTCCAGTTTGCAGCTTTCCTCCCTGGGCCTTCCGAGTAGCTGGAGCTGCAGGCAGCTGCCACCATACCTGCCTGTGTTTTCTTACTTGATTGTACCATTGGTCCTAAGGAACCATTGCCTAATCTACCTAAGGTCATAAAGATTTAAGCTTAACAGTGGTGTCATGGTTCACAAACTGAATTCTCTCCATGATTCTTTCAGTTCGGTTGCAACCAGAGTTGGGAAACAAATTCTGCACTGTGAATCATGGGAAGAATTAAATTCATGAACAAAGACACCACTGTGTATTTTCTCCCAAGAGTTTTATAAGCTTAGCTTTTACATTGAAGTCTTTTGTATATATTTTTTTTTCAGTGTAAATTACTGTTTACTTTTTGTTAATAATGTTTATTAGTATATTTCTGGTATACATAATAATCACATTCATCATAGGAAATTTGTACCAGCACATGACACAACTTAACATTTCTGTACCAGTGTGAAAGAAGGGTCTGTTCTTGGACATCTGTTTTTGTGCATATATATATCCATTTGTCCTAGCAACATTTGTTGAATTCTTTTCCCCCTTCACATTATTTTGGCATTCTTGAAAATCAGCTGACCAGAATGTGTACGCTAGTTATAGTGTGATTGCCTGAAGTCCTTTGGAGAGTCAATATTTATACCTATGACACTGCGCCTACCTTCTTTTTTTTTTTTTTTTTTTTTTCCTACCTTCTGTTTTAACTAATTAAGTACATTTGGTGCTGGGAATTAAACTTTGGGCTTCACTCTTGCCCGACTATACCTCCAATTGTATCTTGACTCTTTTTATGTTAACCGTACTTCTGGTTAATGTCCTAATCTTAATTATTGAATTAGTCTTCTGATTAGAATGGGTGTAGCTGAGCTACAGTCAGTGTCTGCAGGGTTGTATCCTCTCAGAGACTCTGGGGGGGGGAATTCATTTTGTTGCTCTTTCCAGTGTCTACAGAGTACCCATGCTCCTTGGTTTGGCTCATGTCAGCAGTTGCAGGCCAGGCCCTTGTGTCCCACTGAGCATGCTCTCTCTGTCTTACTCACGTGGCCTCTCTTCTACCCTGTAAGGCCCTTTGTGATTATACTGGGGCCACCTGCATAAGCCAGGATAGTAGTCCAGTGTTAAGGTCAGATGACTGCTGCAGTTCCACCTGCTGTCTTTGTTCCCCCTTGCCATGAAATGCAACATATTCAGGGACTTGGGAGCTAAGAGACATGTATCGTTGAGGGACTAGCGTCCTGCCCACCACAAGTGGTAAAACTGTTCTGTCTGATGACATCTAAATGGTGGACATGTGATAAAGTGCATTTGCTAAAGCCTGTAGACCTTTACGAGGGCAGAGCAGAGGCCCGTCTGAAGCTGGAAGGCAGGTTACCTTGCGTAGATAGAGGTGGGCTGAGAACATCCTGGAGTTCTCAATTACGTGAGTCCTTCGAAGCAGAGAATTTCTTGTGGTCAAAGAGGTGTGCTGGCAGGAGAAGGATCAGGGAGGTGCCACATTGCTGGCCTTAAAGATGTTAAGGGTGCAGAGGTGCTGGCACAAGCCAAGGAAAGTGGGCAGCCTGTGGAAGCTGACAGATGCAAGTAAGCAGATTTTTTTCCTAGAGCCTTCAGAAGGAAACATGGCCCTGCTGACATCTGTATTGTATGCTAGTGCAGCTGGGAACTTCAACCTGTGCAGTTGTTAGGTAATAAAGCTATGGCTTCTGGGTGCAGTGCAATCCCAGTTGCTCGACTGAGGCAGGAGGACTGCAAGTTGGGAGCCACAAGTGAATGGATGAATCTGCTGTTTTAAGCTACTGAGTTTGGGATACTGTGTTTTTGTTTGCTATTTTTTGTTTTGTTTTGTTTTTTGTCTTTTTGAGACAGGGTTCCACTATGCAGTTCAGGTTGGCCTTGAGCTCCCTTTTGTAGCCCAGGCTGGTCTCAAACTCAAAACTGATCCTCCTGCCTCAGCTACCCAAGTGCTGGGATTACAGGCGTGCGCCACCACACTCACCAGAGATACTTTGTCACAGCAGCATTAAGTAATTAGTATATAGCACAAGGAATTAAATGCATGCAGATTTTTTGATTTAATATTTTTATTGTATAAATTTAACAATGGTTATATTACATATTTTCATCATCAGATTGGTTTAGATTAACACATATAGGTATATATAAGATTGATCAAACAATGAAACATTCACACATTCAATCAACATTACTTTTTTTTTTTTCTTTTCCCCTTTCTCATTTTAATTTTTTCTTGTTTCAGAACTTTTGCTTGTTTGCTTATTCATTTTTATGGCCGGCTCAGCTGGCCCTGAGGGCAGGGCTGGCGTAGCATGTGGTACCGGGGGTCAAACCGCGGTCCCTGCAGCTTCCTGCAGGCGCTTTAAACCACTGAGCCATCCTGCCCCCCCCTTCTTATTTTAAAATTTGACACATTGCATATTGTCCTCACAATAGTTCTATAGAGCACAGTGTGTGGGCATGACCCACCACCCTATTGATGTTGCTAAGAAGAAAAAAAAGAAAAGGAAAGAAAAAAAAGAAGAAGAAAGGAAAAGAAAGTTCTTTGGACTAAGAGGAAGCAGATGCATACACAGTCAACAGTTCTGCAATTGCAGTGGGCCACCAGTGAAGCTTGTAATATTGGAGGCTATTGATCTAAGCCTCCTAAAGCTCATCTCACCAATCTAACTCTGTGTTTCAAGCATTGTAATTAAGCTTTTTTCTTTTTTTGTTTTTTCTGGGTAATCAAGGGCAAGTCAAAGCAAGACCTATATAACAAAACATTCGGGTTTTTTTGTATCTTCCAGGGTCAAATCCCCTCAGGATTAAGTTTGGGACCATATACAGTACTCTGTAGAACTGTAGTCAGTGTCAGCTTTCGGGACCAGTCACGGCCATTGCTTGGCCAGTTTGCTTTCTGTGAAAGCCTGAGAGAATGTTTTTCTCTGGGTGACTCTCCTTAGATGCACTATAGTTCATTTATCCCTTTTCTCTGAGGTCCCATAATCTCCTTGACCAGAAAATTTGGGACACCTTTGAGTTACAGGATATTACAGCACAGGTTCTCTTATATCCTGAGTCCTTATTGACCTTGAAGGGCTAGGGCCAAAATATTGGCTATCCTCATAGCCCTTCTTTTTCTCCAATTTTTGGTCTGTTAACTTACATTCTTAACCCTCTAGCAGAAAAGCTTTCTGATACTATTACACTATAGCATAGGTACTTGAGCTTATCATCACAGGCTTTCTGAGTATCAAATATCTTTGACTTAGCTTGGAATTGATATTTTCTGACCATCATTGATATTCTAATAACGTTCCATACATTGTGATATAAGCAGTTATGCATGCAGATTTTTAAAAAAATATTGACAAAATTAACTCCTGGAGGAAATGCAAACTATGATGAAAGAATCTGACTTTACAACACACTTTACTATGAAAAGTTCTTATGAAAATGAAAGTATTTACTATGAAGTAACCTCACTGAGGGGACGGGGAGATAAGGCACTGACCTTAGAAAGTCTAGAGATGGGCTGGCAGGATGGCTCAATGGTCTAAAGCACCAGCAGGCGGCTGCTGAAACAAGGAAAAAATAAATAAATAAATAAATAAATAAATAAATAAGAAAGTCTAGAGATGAATGGAGTTGGTGAGATATTGCACACTAGTTGGAAAGCTCCTCCTTGGTGAGGTGCAGTTAGCAATCCTGAGGCCACTGGTCCTGTGTCCAGGTCTAAGTGATTACCCACCAGGGATGGGAGCTGGTGGGACCTGGTGGGAGCCAGGCTTCTCAGTGTTAAGTAGGAGGTAGAGACAGGAAAGAAGAAGTGGCTGGAACTTACCGTCAGGTGATGGCTTAGAGTTGGAGCTACAGTAACAATTCATATTTATCACGATATTAATACAAATGAATATATAGAGAAGCTATTTTTAGATGTGTGGATGTCTGTGCATTGGTATACACACATCTGTTTATTTTCTCTAAGGCTGCAGGCTTAGAAGACCCTCTCAGGAGTGGTGAGCACTCCTGGTGCCCAGATCTTGGTTTCTGGTATCATTCTACAGTCAAAGAGCCCCAGGGACTAGGGCAGAAATGAGCCTGAAGCACGCTGTAGTGACAATGAGTAAGCATGTGTAAACAGCTGCAGCGAGTGCCTGTCAAAGGGACATAGTTAAGCTAGTTTTGCATTGTAACTCGGATAACCCATACAGATACATAAATACCCATGAATTCATGCTGACATGAATGAACAAAGAAACAAATAGGGGTGAGTAGATAAATCTGTCCGGCAAAATTCCAAGTTATTTTTGTAGCTACTTTGAGGTAACAAGGTCTAACTGCCACTCTGGTTGTAGATGTTGTAAAGTGACTTCCTTCCAGACAATATGGTGGGGAGAAGGGACAGAAACTTTATAGCCAAGAAATGGACAGATTCTACAGCAGCCAGGGATCAAGGTCAGCATCAGCAGTGCTGAGTCATCTTGCACATGTGGGAACTGACTGAAAGGGGCTGGAAGGACCAGTCCTCTTGTAGAGCTGTGAGAAGTGTAGCTTTCTCATCTCAGTGTGTGTATCTGTACTTCCATTTTGTGAGAATGCATGTTGTAATGTTACGTGTTGGTGCCAAAATGAACAAGAAGACCTGATGAAGGCAGCTCAGAGGACTCACTGAGATTCGGCCCTCAGCGAGCCACAAACCCCTGAAGCACGTCAGCTTTATTTAGAGTAGTTAATATGATCTCATGCACAGTCACTTCAGCAAAGGAGGACCATGTGCCCAGTCACGAACATGACCATGATCTCCATTAACTTCCATCCCGTTGCTATCTTAGGGCTCATTAAGTGATCAACCAATAGCATTCCAAGCAAGGGCGAATGCAACAAACCAAGAGCCCACAGGTGAAGTTGCCACCCATACCACAGCTGTCTCCGGGCCCCGTTTATTATACTCCGCCTCTTGAACGCTAGTCAGGCTACAATGCATACATTTTTTTGCCTACTTGATGGTACAGCTCCAACCCTGCTAATTGCTTTTGTCTGCTTTCACATGTGCCATGTGCCACTTAACACAAGAGAACATGCTGCCTAGCACACCATAGCCACAGTTGGTGAAGCCCAGCCATGTACTTCATTGGCACTGATTTCCTACGACAATGTTTCCCTGCAGTAGATGTTCCTAGAATCTTGAAAGCACTCCCTAGGCAACCAGTCTCATGGTGCAAGGAGCACGTGCAGCTTTGACTAAATGGTAGCCTAGGTCAGGGGCTGTCTGTCCTCAGCCCGGTGACCCATGTAATCCCTTCCACTTGCAGCTCCTGAGCTGTAGCCTTCGTAATAAACCGGTAAGCTTAGTGTTTTCCTACAAATGGCTCATTTAATCTTTCCTGAGTTCTATGAGTTGTGGCAAATTATGGAACCTTGAAAGACGGTAAGATCCATTCTGGCCCTGGTACAGGAGGGAGGGAGGGCAGCCCCAGCTCCATCTGTACTGTCCTGATCAGGCTCCACTCCACTGCCACCTGCTGCTCGCTGGGACTCCCACTTTTAGGGGTTTTTGATTTTGCTACATGGTTCAGGTTGGCCTTCAACTCACTGTTTAGCTCAGGTTGGCCTTGAACTCATGACAGTCGTCTTGCTTTAGGCTCCTGAAAGGGGGGATTACAAGCATGCCTCCACACATGCATCCTGATTTAGCACTTGTATATTCTGCTTGTTGGGGTGGGGCAGAGGTTTGGTGATGCTGAGGCTAGGTATTGTTGATGGCCATGCAGAGAGGTTTCAAAGCTTATTAAGTAGTACAGTTTTCTATAAGCCAGAACTAAACTATTTTGATGTGTAATGCCTGTACTATAAAATAATTAAATTTTTAAAAATTAATAAATGATTGCAGTGTATCATGATTACATTCTTTGTGGGGAATTGGTACATGCACAAACATCTTAATTCTTTTTAGTCTCTCTCCCTCTCTTCTCTCCAGTTCTTGGTCCCCTTCCCATTTGCAAAAGATCTGCCTCTCCATTTCCTTTTTTTTTTTTTTTTTTATTGTGCTCTTTAAGTGATTTATACTTTGGATTTCTCATACAAGAGAAATCATCTGGTATTTCAGCTTATGTGGCTGATTTATTTCACTCAACATGGTCTCGAGGTCCATCCATCTTTCTACAAAGGACTCACTGATAGCTCAGTGCTTAATTTCATAGTTATTCTAAGACATTAAATTGATTTCCCTTTAATTCATGTACATTCATCTTAAGAAACTCTAATAATTAATCTTAAACTTTTGTAATACACTGCAGTTCTGTCAGGCATGGAGGTATGCACCCCCAATCGCAGCAACCAAGAGGCGGAGTCAGGAAAATTGTCATGACTTGAGGCTGGCCTGGGCTACTTAGTGAGCTTAAGGCCAACCAGAACTACATAGCAAGACCTTGTCTCAAAAAACACAGAACTAAAATAAATAAAAATAAAATAAATTTGATACTTGATGTTTTTGTTGAGTGTATAAGAATTTACACATCATGCAGTCTGCTTTTTCTGCTAGATATCAATGATGTTAAACGGTTGAAACCTGGCTACCTAGAAGCTACTGTGGACTGGTTTAGAAGATACAAGGTTCCTGATGGAAAACCAGAAAATGAGTTTGCTTTCAATGCAGAATTTAAAGATAAGGTAATATGTCATTCAGAACTGTAGCTTTAGGCCTGTGTGAGGCTTTTTTTTTTTGTCTTTTTGAGAAAGGGTCTCACTATGCAGTTCAGGCTGGCCTTGAGCTCACTTTTGTAGCCCAGGCTGGTCTCGAACTCACATTGATCCTCCTGCCTCAGCCTCCCGAGTGCTGGAATTACAGGCATGCCACCACACCTGGCTTGTGTGAAACTTATAAGTGAACCATTTTGTTCTTATCTAAAAATGGATAAAAGGGAGTTGGGTGTAGTGGCGCATGCCTGTAATCCCAGCACTTGGGAGGCTGAGGCAGGAGTATCAGCCTGAAGTGCATAATAAGACCCTGTCTCAAAAAAACAAAATAGATAAATAAATAATTTTTAAAAATAAAAAATAAGAATGTATAAAAGGGCCCGGCGAGATAGCTCAGCGATATAAAGCACCTGCTTAGGCAAGCTTAGGCAATTGCAGGGATCACGGTTCGATCCGCAGTACCACATACTGTGCCAGCCCTATCCCCAGGGCAGGCTGAGCTGACCATAACATAAAGAAAGAAAGAGGGGGGGGGGAGGAAGAAAAGAAAGAAAGAAAGAAAAAAAAAAAAGAAAGAAAGAGGTGTTTATTAAAATATCCTGTTCTAGGGCTGGGGATATAGCTCAGTGGTCTAAGCACTTGCCTGGCAAGCTCAGGGTCCCTGTACTGAATTCCGTGCCAGCCCTGGAGCCGCAGGGTGCTGTGCAGGCTCCAAAGCCAGGCATGGTGATACACGTCTTTAATCCCAGTGCTGGGGAGGCAGAGATAGGATCACTACTGAACTGCGTGGCAAGACCCTATATCAATCAATCAACAAATAACTTGAAATGTTTTCTCAGTTTTTTGATAGGAAGAAGTGATTGAAGGGAAAAAAGTCGCTTGGTGTGGTGCACACCCCTTTAATGCCAGTACTGTGGGAGACTGAGGCAGGATGGTTAAGAGATCAGGCCCAGCCTGGGCAGTTTACTCAACCACTCGTTGTTGAGACAAAATATCCAACACCCAAAGTTAAAGGGGAAAAGGTTTATTTAATTCAGTTTGCAGAGGTTTCAGCCCTTAATCTCCTGGCTCCAAGGCACAGTTGCACATGGCAGAGGGACCACTGTTTATGGTGGCAGAAGACAACCAAAGCATCAAATGAGGAGAGGACAAGCTCCTTCCTGTCCCCTTATGTTGTACGCAGGCTTCCCACCCTAGGGCAGGTAGCACTCCCTTAATGGCCACATTGCACTGTGAACTAGTCATACACTCTAGATTCAGCTACCTCCAACACAGTCTAAAACCACATGAGGCTTTTGGGGATATCTAGACACAAATCATAACACTGCTTAGTGGGTCTCTATCTCAAAAAGTAAAGAGCTGGGAACTTAGCTGAGTATAAAGGCCATGGGTTCAACCCCCAGTACTACAGAAAGAGGAGAGAGGGAAACATTTGGGAAGACTTTGGGAAGTTGCTGGTAATAGGAAAGGGATATTTCATCATTGTAATACAAATCTCTTCAAATTATAGGACTTTGCAGTTGATATCATTAAAAGCACTCATGACTACTGGAAAGCATTAGTAACTAAGAAAACGGATGGGAAAGGCATCAGTTGGTAAGTATGACCTCTTCCTGAAGATTTAGCACAAGGTGGACCAGCTTGCTCAGTTTTTAATCACGTGAGATGCTGCACTGTTACATTCACTTAGACAGGAACTGATATCCTCAGTACCATGATACATGCATGTAGTCTCAGCTACAAGGAAGGCTGAGGCAGGAGGACTGCTTGGACCTGTAAGTTTAAGTCCAACTTGGGCAACATGACAAGATTCTGTCGAACTCGCACCAATCCTCCTGCCTCAGCCTCCCGAGTGCTGGGATTACAGGCGTGCGCCACCACGCCCGGCATTGTCTCAATTTTAAAAACAAGGAAGGCAGGAGCTGGTTTTGTCAATCAGTGCTCATGTGGATGGGAAGGTAAATACACAGACCGCTCAAAGGTGCCTATAAGGTACCTCACTGAACAGGTACCAACTTACACATGAACAGGGACAGCAGAGCTCTGTGGGGTCACATAACAGGAAAGCCTGGCATTCTCTGAGGCTAACATGGCAACCATCTCTGTGCTAGCATGCATGTAGCTGATGTATATGCAACAGTTCATACCTGCCAGTCAGGTGACAGACGTTGGAGGCTGAGCTTACCCAAGTCTCCGGGTAGGTGGTGGAGCAGGGACTCTTAGCCATGTGTGTCCCCCACACATGTTCTTAACTCAGTACAGCAGCCGTCTGCCCTGTTCAGACTCTTGTAACGGGATGCTCGCCGGTGTCCCTTAGCCATTATTCTGAACTCCCTAGTTGGTAGTAAGTTAGGGAAAGGAATAAGTTATAGGGATACTGAAAGGGGGCACAGATGGTTGTGATCACACTGTGTGGAGAAGAAAAGAATTCAGTATAATAGCTAATCACAAATGAGTGTATAGGGCCAGTGAGACAGCTCAGCAGTGTAAAGCACCTGCTTCAGTAAGCTTAGGCAAGTGCACAGGGACCTCGGTTCAACCCTGGCACCACATGCCATACTCACTCTCATTCAGGCTGGCCTTGATCTCATGGCAGTTCCCCTGTCCCCAGGGTGGGCTGAGCGAGTATATGATGGGGTTTTCAAAAATACAGTGAATGGGGCCCGGCGGGATGGCTCAGTGGTCTAAAGCGCCTGCTTGGGGAAGCTTGGGCGGCTTCAGGGACCGAGGTTCGATCCCCGGCACCACATGCTGCGCCATCCCTGACCTCGGGGCGGGCTGAGCCGGCCATAAAAATGAGTCAATAAACAAACAAAGGTTCTGAAACAAGAATAAAAATAATAAATAAAATAAAAATTAAAAAAAAAAAATACAGTGAATGAACTGGGCAGGGTGGCAGATGCCTGTAATCCCAGCACTCGGGAGGTTGAGACTGGAGGATCTCCACAAGTTTGAAACCAGCCTGAGGACTACAAAAGTGAGCACAAGGCCAGCCTGAACTGCATAATGAGACCCTGTCTAAAAAAAAAAAGAATATGGTGAATGTTTAAATTCAGAATTTTACTACATGAAAAGACTGCCATTAATCCTTTTCAACTTCTTCTCCCCCTTGGAACAGGGGTTAAAGAGAGGTGAGAGGGATTGGGGGAAAAACCAAGTTAAATTATGTGCAGGTACAAAATCTTTCTGATACTTGGGAGGCTGAAGCAGGAGGATCAGTGCAAGTTCAAGACCAGCCTGGGCTACAAAAGTGAGCTCAAGACCAGCCTGAACCGCATAGTGAGACCCTCAAAAAGAAAAAGAAAAAAAATATATATATATCTATCTATGATGAATGTGATTATGTATATTTAAAATGTACCAATAAAATCTAATGTTAAAAAAAAAAAAACCAGCCGGGCGTGGTGGCTCACGCCTGTAATCCCAGCACTCGGGAGGCTGAGGCAGAAGGATCGGTGCGAGTTCGAGACCAGCCTGGGCTACAAAAGTGAGCTCAAGGCCAGCCTCTCAACTGCGTAGCGAGACCCTGTCTCAAAAAGACAAAAAAAAAAAAACCTTTCCCTCATTTCAAATATATTTATCCCATTGTTCTTGACAACAGTCTTTTGCTATGGTTTTTTTAAATTGAAGCATACATTGTACTTTCTGATCATCTCTTCTATGTGTATATTAATAGCTTTTTATATAATCAGAAATTGTAATGGAAGAATGTTGTAACTTTTTTTTGAGACAGGATCTCACTCTAATTCAGGCTGGCCTTGATCTCATGGCAATCCTGCCTTAGCCTCCTGAGCACTGGTATTCTAGATGTGCACCACTATGCCCAGTAGTTTACTTTTTATACTTATGTAACTTGGGTGCTGTTTGCTAGTTTTTGTGTTTCTGTCTACTGTCTTACATAATATTTCATTCCAGACAAATAAATTTTAGTGTTACACATTTTTAGAAAAAGCACAGGCAATGTATTTTTCAGCTTGCGCTATGGAAGGGCTTTCCAAGTAACATAAAACTTGAAATCCATAAGACGTGGTTTTGTTTGTTTTTGTTTTTTTGAGACAGGATCTCAGTATGCAGTTCAGGCTGACCTTGAGTTCATTTTGTAACCCAGGCTGGTCTTGAACTTGCACCGATCCTCCTACCTCAGCCTCCAGAGTGCTAAGATTACAGGTGTGCACCACCATGCCTGGCTCATTGGTATATTTTTATGTGTTAGAAAACAATTTTCCCAGTTTCTATTTTTAAATAAGATGTGACAAAGATCTGCACTCCTTTACTGAAGTTGATAAGAAAGCAAAAAATAACTGCGTAAAGAGAAAAAAGATGGGAAAGGCAGTTTCTATATCAGAAGACACAGTCCCACACACAGCTTAGCATGCCTTTCCACAAGAGGATGTAAACTTTCACTGGTCTTATATAGATTTTCACAACAGTCAGCCAAGGATGGCGAGAACTCTGCACCTGCTCCAAGCAGAAAGAGGTGCAGCCTGCAGGGAAGGGCAGTTTGCCTTATCCAGCCCAAAAGGTTCAGATGCAGTGAATCTTTCTCTGTAGCATCACTGTGAATGTATCCCATAGGTAAAGTCCCCAAATTCACCAAGAGGTACAGATAAACATGTTCTTTTTCCGTATGCTGCCAGGGATTGAATGTGGGGCCTTCACTGTAGGCTATATCCCAGTCCTTTTTATTTTAAGACAGGGCCCAAAACAAGCTGCCCAGGCTGGGCTCAAATTTGTAATCATCTTGCCTCAGACTTCCAGAGTGTGGGGAATGTAGGCATGCACCTTTATTCCTCGCTTTATGTTCTTGGGCTTTTTAATATCAGAAGTTATCTTGGCAGTAAGATATTTCTGAGTGGGAGAATATTGTGATATATAACTTTTCCAAGAATCTTCTATTCTTTATCAGTGTAATGCTCTATAAAGAGAAACATTTGTGTGAGGTTGTAATCATAAATAAGACTTGCATTTAAGTTAACTTCTATTTTGTGGTATCTTAGTATTTTCATGGAAATGACTTTAGTGTAAAGTAAGGTTTTTCATTTCTGATTGTGCACATATTCTATAATATTGTAATAGCTCAGAAAATTGAAACTAGATATGTAAAAAAATTTTTAAATCACACTTTTCTCAGCTGTCTTTGTTAACATTTGGAATTGTTTATAAGTAAGATTATATTGGGCTGGGGATATATCTTAGTGGCACAGTACCTGCCTGGCAAGTGACAGGCCCTAATTTCAATTAACAGTGCCAAAAATATAAAAAGATTATTTGTACAATTCATTATCTGATTTTTAAAGGTAGGACTATTTTGTAAGCTTTTCCTCATTATAATGTTACATAGTGTTCCACATGTGGAGGAGCACTTTTAATCATTCTTGGAGCATTTTGATTAGTTCCAACTTCTTTCTTGTTACCAACAGTGAAGTAGTGTGAACAACTTAGATCACCGTTCTCTCTCTTACTGGGTTCTGTGGAGTGGAATTGCTCTGTCAAAGCTTATGAACTTTGGGGGCCAGGAAGATAGCTTAGGGGCACAAGTGCCTGCCTGGCAAGTGCAAGGTCCTAAGTTTGATCCCCAGTTCCACCAAAAAAAAAAAAAAGCCTATGAACTTTGGAAAGTTTCTGGACACATTTTACTGAATTAGTTTTCAGAAATGTTGAGCCAGGTATTACTCCTTTCAGAAGTATCTCCTTCAGATGTCTCACCACTGCTGACAGGAATTGGGATTTTTGCCATCTCCATGTTTTCAATTAGGAAAGGTGTTTTTCTCAACTGTTTCAGTAAGAACTATAGGGGGTTTTCAGATTAGCTCAGCGGTTTAAGTGCCTGCATGGGCAATCCTAGTTAGGCACAGGGGATGGCGATTCAATCCCCAGACCCACCCTTAAGGCAACCTGAGATAACCAAAAAAAAAGCCTTCTTAGTAAGAACACAAAGCATTCAGTATCAGAGTCTTAAATATGAGTTTAGGATACTTGAATAAAATGAATGACAAGAGTGGGGATTGGTGGCCCAGAGCTGTAATCTTGGCACTCAGAGACTGAAGCAGGAGGAGTACAAATTTGAGCCCAGCCAGGTGTGGTGGTGCACGCCTGTAATCCTAGCACTTGGGAGGCTGAGGAAGGAGGATCGATGTGAGTTCAAGACCAGCCTGGGCTATAAAAGTGAGCTCAAGGCCAGCCTGAACTGCACAAGACCCTGTCTCAAAAAGACCAAAAAAAAAAAAAAAAAAAAAAAAAATGGAGCCCAGCCTGAGCAACTTAGTGAGACCCTGTCGTAAAATTTAAAAAGATGTGGGGGGTAATGGAGAGCCCCTGGATTGATACCCTAATACTGCCCCCCAGAATTAACCAGTAACTAGAATGTTTAATGTTAATGAAAAAGTTTTGACCTAAACCCAGACTTGAAGGTCACGTGGCCTGCCGGTCTTCATCTTTCCTTCTTAATCTCCTAAGAGACGACATCCTGTTTTGGCTTCTTAACTGCTTTGCTTCATTCAACAGCATGAACACAACAGTGTCTGAGAGCCCTTTCAAGTGTGACCCTGATGCTGCAAAAGCCATCGTGGACGCAGTATGTAGACCCCCTTTAACACGAGGGTGGGCAGAAGGACTCCTGTTGTGCCTGATGCCATGGGTGGCTTAGCGTTAGAGCCTGTGACACTGGCAATAGCGTTTCACTGAGAGGGGAAGCTGAGGCGTGGTCCTGGTCAGATAAAGATTGGACAGACAACAGAGAAAGTCAAAATGAGCCTAGAAGGTCCTGGTGACTCAGAAGGCTGTTGCTGTGTTTTCCATAAAAGAAGAAATAAGAATTTACTTGACTGGGATTTCTGGCAAGGCCCAAGGAAATTGCCAAATTGTTGGCACCACTGCAAGACAGTTTATAGTATGAGGAAAGACTATCCACCAAAGTAATAGTTTTGTTTTTACTTTTGTGCATTTTGATTTTTTTTAATTGTTTATTTATTAGTGCCCCCCCCCCTTTTGGGGGCTTGCTTATTTATTTATTTATTGTCTTTTTTTTTTGGAGACAAGGTCTCAGTATGCAGTTCAGGCTGGCCTTGACCTCACTTTTGTAGCTCAAGCTGCTCTCGAACTCGCACTGATCCTCCTGCCTCAGCCTCCCAAGTGCTGGGATCACAGGTGTGAGCCACCATGCCTGGCTATTTATTGTCTTTGAGACAGGGTCGCACAATACGGTTCAGGCTGACCTTGAGCTTACTTTTGTAGCCCAGGCTGGTCTCAAACTCATATCAATCCTCCTGCCTCAGCCTCCCAAGTGCTGAGATTACAGACATGCACCACCACGACTGGCTTTGTTTTCTTTTTTTTTTTTTTTTCCGAGACTGGGGTTTGAACTCATGACCTTGCACTTGCCAGGCAGGCACTTGTGCCACAGAGCTATCTCCCCAGCCCCTGTTTTCATTTTTGAGGAAGTGTTTCGCTATCTAGTTCAGGCTGGCCTTGGAATTCACTGTGGAACCCAAGCTGGCCTGGAATTTGTGATCCTGTGTGCTAGCAAAAAGGACATTATTGATGAACCCAGTGCATTTAGATGCATCTTTGTTTACATGTGAATGCTGACCAGAAAACTGGAAAAGGAAACCAGTGATCCAATATTATACCTGTTTTTTGTTTTTGTTTTTGTTTTCTCTTTTTTTTAAGACAGGGTCTTGCTGTGTAGTTCAGGCTGGCCTTAAACTCAGGACCCTTCTACCTCAGCCTTGAGGCTGGGATTACAGGCATGCACCACCATGCCTGGCTGTCATAACTTTTCAACAAGAATACTTTCTCATTTTTTTATATGTATATGTGTGAAATTATGTGTACATATGAGTTTTCTTTTTTTTTTTTTTTTCCTTTATTTATGTTATGAGCCGGGCGTGGTGGTGCACGCCTGTAATCCCAGCACTTGGGAGGCTGAGGCAGGAAGATCGGTGCGAGTTCGAGACCAGCCTGGGCTACAAAAGTGAGCTCAAGGCCAGCCTGAATTGCATAGTGAGACCCTGTCTCAAAAAGAAAAAAAAAATTATTTATGTTTTGGCTGGCTCAGCATGTCCTGGGGGTGGGGCTGGCGCAGCATGTGGTACTGCGGTCCCTGCAGTTGTCTAAGCTTGCCTAAGCAGGCCCGCTTTAGACTGCTGAGCTATCTCGCCAGCCCATACCAGTTTTCTTCACCCTGTCAAAAAACATGTGTTATATTACTCCCCAGTGTGCTATTGGAAGTAGAGAGGCTTAACCCTGTGAGGATCTCTCAGCAATGGGCAAACCTCACATTTCTGCATGTTATAGATTATATGTAGAGCCTAACACTTAGGCTCTTGGTCTTCTGTTCCAATTCTTTTGCACTTTTGTTTATATGCTTTCTTATTCTCTCCTCCCTGGAATTAGACTAATACCAGCATTTTAATCTTTTATTTTAGTTACCGCCACCATGTGACTCTGCCTGCTCCATACCCACAGATGGTAAGAGCAACATTAGGGTAAAATTATGTTAACAATTATGTATATGCAAGCAGAAATTTGTTTAATTGACAATTATATAATTATGGATACAGTGGGATGTTTTGTTGTATTTCTAATGTAGAATGATTAAGTCAGGCTAATTAACAAATCTAACCTTTTTTTGTGGTGAAACATTTTAAAATTACTGTTCTAGACATTTTGAAATATACTGTGGGTCCAGCGGTGTCACTCAATGGTAGAATTCATGCTCAGGCCCGAGGTTCAATTCTCAGCCCAAGAAAGGAAAGAATGAGGTAAGGGAGTGTGCAGCACAGTGCTCCACAGTGCAGTCGCCCCCCTGCAGCAGATCTGTAGAACTCTTCCTCCTGTCTCTCGACAGCTTTTTTTTTTTTTTTTTCTGTCTTGTTTCAGAACCTTTGTTTGTTTATTGACTCATTTTTATGGCCGGCTCAGCCTGCCCTGAGGGCAGGGCTGGTGCAGCATGTGGTGCCAGGGATCAAACCATGGTCCCTGAAGCCGCCCAAGCTTCCCTCAAGCAGGCGCTTTAGACCACTGAGCCATCCCTCTCTGGGCCCTCACGACAGCTTTGTCCCATTTGAGTCAGCATGTTTCTCTTCCTGTCTACCTGTCCTGACACTCCAGCCCCAGAAAACCACCATTTTTCTTTCAAGAATTTCAGTTTTAGCCGGGCGTGGTGGCTCACGCCTGTAATCCCAGCACTCGGGAGGCTGAGGCAGGAGGAT
>PVJA010016132.1:0-44051 GCA_004027025.1 Myocastor coypus
TTAAAAAAAAAAAAAAAAAAGACAACAACAAAAAAGTGGTACAGGGCCAGGGAAATAGCTCAGTGGCACAGGTGCCTGCCTGGCAAGTGCAAGGTCATGAGTTCAAACCCCGGTCCTGCAAAAAAAAAAAAAAGCGGTACACTAATGTACCAAATGTGGCAGCATAGTGGCATAGCACAGTACACAGTGCTGTCTGTCTGCTCTCCGGCTGTGGGCTGCCGGGAGCCTCCACGCATTGCTGCTATCCCGAGTTGTGAGAGAGAGTCACGCCACTTACCACTAGCTTGAGGCCCCAACGTGCAGTGTCACTTGGGCCAATCCTGCATCCCTTCTCATCACTGTAGAGCCAAGCAATCCTAAGTCAGGTCACTGTAAGCAGGGAACAGTCCGCGCTCGTCCTTAACTTTTGCATACACAGTGTCACGAGGGGATGATGTGTCTCCGTTGGAGAGCCAAAGAGTGGAAGTCCTTGGAACTTTTGGCATGAGGACCTGAAATCCCCCAAGACAAGCTCAGGAAGTTAGACTAGTCTCTTTACATGGGAACTCGTTTTCATTTGGTATTTTACTTGTAGTGATAAAAGAGTCACCAAGTCCACTGTTGTGGATGGGATTTTTGCACCTGATTTAAAGTCCCACGCAGAAAGAGTTTAATACGTCTGCTCCTCAGAACTAGAAGCTTCGCAAGGGCTTTCCTGGCAGAGGACGGTTCCATTTCCCCTCACAGCAGCTGGTGGGTGAGAACGAAGGAAGTCAGACGGCCGACAACAGCATTCCTCCTGGTGCGGAGCAGCTGCAGCCTCCATGGCGGCCGCTCCCTGGGAGGAGAAGACAGTGCAAAGATCCAACACAGCCAGGATCTAAGAATGCCTGAAGACCTGCTGGCTGCAGGAGGAAGCACTGGGGGCTGCTGGGGAGCGAGGAACTTCAGGGAGAAGTTTTGTGTTTAAAGAGAAAGTGTATATATTTATATGAGTAAATGTTCGCCTTCATGTAATGTATGTAATAAGCTTTGAAGTATATGCTGTCATAAGCTGAATCTGCTGCCTTAAAATTCCTGTGTTGATGTGTGATTTGAATCCCCCAGCGTGATGGCGTTTGGAAATACCTGTTCTCCCGCCCCAGCGTGATGGCCTTTGGGCTTCCGCAGTGTGGCGTAGTCTCTGTAAACTTCCCCGTGTGGTGAGATTTGGACCCCTCCCCCGTGTGATGGTATTCCGGGACCCCTCCCCTGTGGCAGGACTTGGACCTGAGGCATCGGGGCTGAATGACTTCCTGAGGGTGAGGCCCCTGTGGCTGCTGTGTTGCCCTGGTAAGAAGAGACACCTGGGAGCTTGTGCCCTCTGCACCGTGGGAGAACTTAAAGCGACAGTCGTCTGCAAACCCAGAGGAGCCCTCCTGAGAAAGAGTGTGACCAGGCTGACTGCAGCACCCTGAAATGGGGGTTGTTTCTGTTGTGTTTGTGTGTGTGTGTCTGTGTGTAACCCCGGGGTTTCCATACTGGGCCTTCTTCCTTCGTTTGCTCACTGGATTTGTCATTTATTCCCTCTTTCCAGCTTGTGGGAAATGTGTTACAAATAAAAGCAGAGGTATGCTGGAGCTCATACAGTCAGGCTCTCCTGTGTTTCCTTTCTGCCAAAGCTACTTTTGAAAACACTTGTAGCTTGTTAGGACAGCTCATGACCACATGGGGTAGATTCATCTTGGACGCGATAGTGCAGGATATTGAAGTCTTGCTATATAATTCAGGCTGCTTTAATCAATGAAACCTCCAATAACTCTGAGCTAGGTAAACCTTTCCTTCCCTCATTTTGAATGTTGGGTATTTGTCCTAGCAATGACAGAACAGCAACTAATACCCTTGGAACATCTCTGAAGGGTGGGAGGAGGAAGAGGATCCGCTGCTCACACTCGGGTACTATCTCAGCTACTTTTCTCTTATTGCTGGTACCACATACCTGACTCCCAAAGTTAAAGGGGAAGGCATGTGTAGGTCACAGTCTGTGGAGGGTTCAGTCCCTAATCGGCTGGCTCCAAGGCAAGGTGGCCTGCTGACAACAGTTCCTGGCAGCGGAAGACCGCAAAAGCAGTACAAGTGGGGGTGGGGCTCTCGCCCTCCCACACGTCCTGTGCAGGCTACCTGCCACAGCCTCAAGCCCAGCACTAGACAATGAGTCAATTGCAAACACTAGATTCAGCCATCTCTGGAAAGCTGATCACCATGACCTCATGAGGCTTTGTGGGGACTTCCAGACACAAAACCCAAGAGGTACTTTCACCCCTCTCACTCACATCATTGGGTAGTGTGTTTCTTGGTCCTCTTGGCAGTCTTGAGAGTGCGCTGGGATGGTGTGCACAGCCACCTTGGAAATGGGTATGAGCACTGCTTCATCTCTAGTCAGAAATCCGCATCTTACGGGTACTGGAGGCATTTCTGAGGGCGTTGTTCCATGAGTCTCGGGGCACAATGTCTGGCTCTGGGAAATTCCAAAGAGCAGGCCCAGCCACTTGTCCTAAGTACTAATCAAGGAAGCAAGCCATGGTGACGGGTGAGAAAGGAGCTGTAATCAGTGTGGCCACCTGGGAGGATGGAGAAGGCTCCAGGTCTGTCTGACAGTACTCGACACAGTGTGGGGCTTTTATGGAGCGCAAAGGCAAGGATTGGGGTCCCCATGGCCTTGGGATTTTCACAGTGGGTAGCAGACAGCATCCCGCTGACCTCACGGTCTGGTTGCCAGTATCTCAACTATCTGAGCTGTCAACCGTGGAGGGAAAGCTCTGGAGAGGATGGCTCCTGCTCCAGAGGGCGGCCTCGGTTCCTGCTGTGGGGTCCTTACCTGCTCTCAGCAAGTGTCTTCACCGTCGGGCGGTCTGCAAGGTGCTTCTGGAATCCAAGGTGGCTGCAAGCTGAGCACTGTGACTTGAGATTTGCAGACCTTGCTATAAGGGACTGGAACTGGGGATTGCAAAAGCTGGCAACCAGACGTTGTCAGAGTTGCTTGGTCATTGCTGAGACAAAATATTTGACGTCTAAAGTTAGAGGAGGAAAGGAACCTTGTGCCCCACGGCTTGCAGAGGTGTGTCACCCATAACCGGCTGGCTCCACGGCAGGCGGCGTGGCAGAGGGGGATCACAGAGGAGAAACAGCTCATGGTGGGCAGAGGTCGGCAACGCGAAGTAGGAGGGAGCAGCAGGCAGTGGCCGCGGCACTCTTTCTGTCCCCGGTGGTCCACCCAGGGCGCACACCCTTGGGGAGGCCAGCGCTCACGCCCAGGGAGGGCTTTTCCGTGATCCACACCCAGCCGGGCCACGCCAGTGAGTGGCTGATTTAGTAGTCACACATGCCTGACCCCAACTGTAGGGATCCGTTGGTCTCTCAGTGTGATCTGCTGCACCCGGGGAGAAACGGAACAGGAATGAGGACGACAGACCAGATCGAAGATGGCGGCCAGCAGGAGGCTGAAGGAGCTCGAAGAGGTCCGCAGAGGCGGAATGAAAACCTTCCGTAACATCCAGGCTGATGAAGCTAATCTAGGGCCCTGGCAAGGGCTCCTTGTTCCTGCCAACCCTCCATACGACAAGGGGGCCTTTAGAAGTGAAATCAACTCTCCCGCAGAGTATCCGTTCAAACCACCAAGGATCACACTTAAAGCAAAGATCTGTCGCCCACACACTGACGAGAGGGTGACTTTGCCTGCCAGCAATTAGTGCTGAGAACCGGAAGCCAGCGACTAAGGCCGACCAAGGGATCCAGTCCCTCATACCACTGGCGAATGACCCCCAGCCTGAGCACCCGCCCCAGGCTGACCTAGCTGAAGAATACTCTAAGGTCTGTAAAACATTCTGTAAGCATGCTGAAGAGTTTATTTAAAAAATGACGAAAAACGACCCGTGGACTAAAGTCTGCCCCCAACGATTCCAGCACGTGTGAGCAGAGACCCCGAGGGGTGCATTTAGGCATCCGGCAAAGCAGGGCTCTGCGGAGAATTGACATGGGCCACCACCTGGCGTTCACCTGGGGCAGTGACTAACTTTCTACAGTGTCCTTAATCAAAAGTGATCTAGTGCCGGGCGTGGTAGCGCACGCCTGTAATCCCAGCACTCGGGAGGCTGA
The DNA here is from genome assembly GCA_004027025.1 of Myocastor coypus. Taxonomy (NCBI): domain Eukaryota; kingdom Metazoa; phylum Chordata; class Mammalia; order Rodentia; family Myocastoridae; genus Myocastor; species Myocastor coypus. The sequence continues at coordinate 4,114 of PVJA010016132.1, forward strand.
GGCAGGAGGATCCGTGCGAGTTCGAGACCAGCCTGGGCTACAAAAGTGAGCTCAAGGCCAGCCTCAACTGCATAGCGAGACCCTGTCTCAAAAAGACAAAAAAAAAAAAAAAAAAAAAAAAAAAAAAAAAAAAGTGATCTAGTAATGCCGGGCATGGTGGCGCACGCCTGTAATCCCAGCACTTGGGAGGCTGAGGCAGGAGGATCAGTGCGAGATCGAGACGAGCCTGGGCTACATCTGTGTTCCCATCAGACATCGTCCTGGTTTGGGGTTTTTGATTTACTTAGCAGCCTGGGATGGTGCTACGTTCTTTTATGATTTCCTGCGTTCGTTCGTTAGGCGGTCGCTCTTGATTCTTTGCCCGTTGCCTCTGGCGTCATAGCACCCAGGTTCTCCCCCTGGCCCCCGACCCCCGCCCCGTGCTTTACTTTCGTCCCTTCAAATCTCTGAGACAATAGTAACACATGTCTCGGTTCTTTTTGAAAACATGCCCAACTGCTCCTGCCCAGTTCTGAAATTGGCTGTACTTAGCCCTCGGAGCCGCTCCCACCTTCCCCAGGGTAATGCCGGGGTGCTCCGCATCCTGAGCCTTGGTGCCTCGCCGCTTCCCTAGCTTACCATCCACTCTAGAAGCGAGCTCTGACGCCCGCATAGCTCCCTTCACTCCGCGGTGAACCCTCCCTCCCGCGTCTCACGCTTAGCCCACAAAATACCCTCGGAAGTCCCTCAAAACTAAACTTCCAACTCAACGAAAAGTCCTCCGCGCACACCAAAACGTACGTCAGCCTTTTCTCCTCCACTACCACCGCCCTCCCCTTCGCACCTGTGCCTCGGTGCCCAGAACCACTTGGCTAACAACCTCCCGTAGTCCCCGCCTTTCCTCACCCAACTCCCCACAGAGCAACCGCAGATGACAAGCTGCGATGGTGTGCGCCGCGCGCAGACAGCGCGGGAGGCGGAACAGCAAGCTCCGGCGTTCGGCAGCGCCCTGCGATGCGATCTGTGCGCGCTGTCATAAATAGAAGCCATTCTTCTGGCACGACATAGGGACAGAGTTGAAATCACTTAAATAACAAGAGCAGGCTGGCTAAATAGCTCTGCGAACTAAAGCGCCTGCTTAGGCAGAGCACAGCAGTGGGGGCGGCTGCAGGGACCGCGGTTTGATCCCCGGCACCACATGCTGCGCCAGCCCTGCCCTCAGGGCAGGCTGAGCCGGCCATAAAAATAAATAAATAAACAAAAGTTCTGAAACAATAAAATAAAATAAAATAAAAAATTCTTACCAAGAGAGAGAGAGAGAGAGAGAGAGAGAGAGAGAGAGAGAGAGAGAGAGAGAGAGAGAGAGAAGCTTAAGGGAGACTACGGAAAAGGCCGAGAGGAGAGCAAGGTGCAAGGCACGGTAGAACGCAAGAGGAAGCAGTCAGGCGAGAGGGGCGGGTCACCGTGCGAGGAGGCGCGAGGGGCGGGAGCGTTCCCCTAATCTCTACGGATTGTGTTGGGAGTGGGAAACTAGCACGCGCAGGCAAGGGACGCATCCGCAGACAGTGCTCGGGAGAGAAAAGGGAGTAAAGGAGTAAGGACCAGGGCAGTGGAGCCGCACGGGGTGGGGGGGGGAGACAGCGAGGAGGAAACGAGGAGAGACAGTTGTTACGTGGCCTCGCGTTGCCTTCAAACTAGTTGTTTAGATTACAAAATGTAAGTGTGAAAAATGGCTTTAGAAGGTCTGAGAAGTTAAAGAGGCGAAGAGAAAATAAGCATTAAGCACTCCTTTCAGAAGACCAACAGAAAGCAGCAGTACAGTTATCCAAGCTGTCCTGGGTATATACACAAACCTCTCTTTTTCCCTCCCTCCCTCCCTCCCTTTTCTTCCTTCCTTCTCTCTCTCTCTCTCTCTCTCTCTCTCTTGCTCGCCCGCTTTCCTTATCCATTGTTCCTGCCCCTTGAACAGCTTCCTGCCCCTCCCAGTATCTGCTGTGCCTTTCAGACTCTCCTCTTTCAGGTTCTTACACTATTGTTAAATTCCCTTTATTTTGTTTAGCAAAATTCTATATCATTTCTAATTTTTTTTTACTATTTTTATTTTTATTTTTTATTTTATTTTATTATTTTTTTTTATTTTTTTTATTTTTTTTTTTGAGACAGGGTCTCGCTGTACAGTTCAGGCTGGCCTTGAGCTCAGTTTTGTAGCCCAGGCTGGTCTCGAACTCTCACCGATCCTCCTGCCTCAGCCTCCCGAGTGCTGGGATTACAGGTGTGAGCCACCATGCCCGGCTTTTTTTACTATTTTTAATTCTTTCAAAATAATACATGAGTAAATAAAATAAAATATGGAAACATGATAAAATCAAATAAAAGTAGTAGAAGAAACGTTCCTACTGCTGTGGCCACACGGCTCCTGTCTCGGGCTGGGGTGAAGACAGAGCTCAGGGCAGGACGCGTCTCTGCGCCTGTAGCACGGTCTAAGGCGACAGCGGGGGTGCAGAGCTGGGCTCGCGGCGGGAGCAAGGCGCCGCGGTGAACTCCCTGTCCAGCGCAGCTCAGGCTGAACCGCTCCCGCCTGCCAGGAGCCCCAGCCTGAGCCTGGGACGCTCACCCCTGGCCTGTCCCCCAGCGGCCAGCTGTCTCCCTTGTGCTTCCCTGATCCATTCCGGGGACGTGGAGTGTGAAGCTGCCACGTGACTGTTCAACGATTCAGGCCGAGAAACCCCAGCTCTTCCTCACAGCCCCCTGCCTTCCGGCTCCTCTTCCGCACAACTGTGTCCTGGGCTATGGGAGACAGTTTCCAAGGTGCCAGTTATTGGGGACCCCTGCAGTGAGTCCCCTGTCTGCTGCCAAGTGTTAAGGCGCATAGCAGGAAGAAAGAAGAAGAGAGAAAATAGGGGTGCGGTAGGATCTCAGACGACCAGTTGTTCTTGAGGGACGAAAGACCCTGAGGCACCCGGAAGCTTGGTGCTCATGCGCTGCACCTGCGTCCAGGGCAGCGGGTGTCTCCAGGCCCAGAAATGGCGACTGCAGTGGAAGAACAAAGCGTTCTTGCGAGGACAACGCTGAGCCGGCGGAGCGAGGCAACAAGGAAAGGAGATCTTCCCAGGTTCCTCATCACATTCTGAGGGTCTTATCTTGCCCACAGCAGTCACTGGCCCTAGGGCTTCCAGCTGCAAGCCGAGAAGAGCGGGGCATTTGCACATCCCATTCGGCCTCAAGAGCAAGCCTGGACTCAGCTTCTCATGCATGGTCCCCATCACTCGGGTGCGTGAGCCGCAGTCACCAAGTAGACTCTGGAGGGCCCCTGGGGAGCGGTACCTCGCCCTCTTACTGCTGTCTCCCACTGCTGAAGCTGGAGTCTCCCCGTCCCAGTGCAGTCCCCCGTTTCTCTGAGAGCAGAAGTGCTATTTTCACTTTCCTCCTAGCTGTTGGCTACCCTGCCGCTCTCACAGCCCTGCATGGTCTCTGCCCTGTGGTGGGGGTCTCCGTCCTGTGGTGGGGGTTTCCGCCCTGTGGTGGGGTCTCCACCCTGTGGTGGGGGTTTCCGCCCTGTGGTGGGGGTCTCCGCCCTGTGGTGGGGTCTCCACCCTGTGGTGGGGGTCTCCGCCCTGTGGTGGGGTCTCCGGCCTGTAGTGCGGGTCTCCGCCCTGTGGTGGGGGTCTCGGTCCTGTGGTGGGGGTCTCCGCCCTGTGGTGGGGTCTCCGCCCTGTGGTGGGGTCTCCGCCCTGTGGTGGGGGTTTCCGCCCTGTGGTGGGGGTCTCCGTCCTGTGGTGGGGGTCTCCGCCCTATGGTGGGGTCTCCACCCTGTGGTGGGGTCTCCACCCTGTGGTTGGGGTCTCTGCCCTGTGGTGGGGTCTCCGTCCTGTGGTGGGGTCTCCGCCCAGTGGTGGGGGTCTCCGCCCTGTGGTGGGGTCTCCGTCCTGTGGTGTGGGTCTCCACCCTGTGGTGGGGTCTCCACCCTGTGGTGGGGGTCTCCTTCCTGTGGTGGGGTCTCCGCCCTGTGGTGGGGGTCTCTGCCCAGTGATGGGGGTCTCTGCCCTGTGGTGGGGGTCTCTGCCCAGTGGTGGGGTCTCCGTCCTGTGGTGGGGTCTCCGCCCTGTGGTGGGGGTCTCCGCCCTGTGGTGGGGGTCTCTGCCCTGTGGTGGGGTCTCCGCCCTGTGGTGGGGGTCTCTGCCCAGTGGTGGGGGTCTCTTTGTGCTGCATCCTGTAACCCCATTTCCAGCCTCTCCAGGTTCCTGTGTTCCCTGCACTCCCTCTGCTTCCTCTCCAAGCCATTGTTTCCTAGGCTTTACGGACCTTGTCCTGGAGACACAGAGTCGCTGGCACTCATGGCTGCTCCATCCTCTTCCTCTCTGGAGTGGGTTCCTGACTTCTCTCTGCAGAGAAGTGTTGCACAAAAGTCGCAAAGGAAACAAAGACCCAAAAGCAAAAAGAAAATCTGGCGCACTTTATTAGCTGAGCTTAGCAGCCACACTCTCCTGTGGGTTGGGAGAACGGAAGCAGCCTTCTGAGGTGAACAAAGAAAATAATTTAAAGGGAGAAAGCACAGGGCTGGGGGAGGGGGAGGACCTTGGGAGTTGTCTTTGATTGGAGAGGGGACTCTGCAAGATTTAGGCACCTGGGTTAGAGATGGAGAGGAGACAGTTGCTGGGCCTGGGAGTTGCCTTTTGTTCTTGTAATCAGCAAGGACACACAACACCAGGCATGCCTGCCATTAGGAAGAACATCTGTGACCAGGGTTGGGGTTCATAGGGAGGACAAGGCTTTACAATATAGCAATCGCATAGTTTGTTACAGGGAGAGGTAGCGAAGTCTGCTTACAACAGGACACATAGTTTCAGTCAAATAAAGGTAAGAACAGAGTTCAGACCAAGCAAAGGCAAAGCCAGAGCTTGTCTTGGGGGTGGGGGGGAGGGCCTGTGCCAACTAGGGCAGGGGTCAAGTCCATTCTCGGTTTGAGTGTTGGGACACCTGGGGTCCCATCCTGTCTCTAAAAGGTCTAGCACATTCCACGGTTTGTGGCTCGGCATGGGGAGCCAGAGGACAAGCTGCTCCTAACATGCGGGCAAAGTATAAGAGAGAGTCACTCAAGTTAGCTTACAACAAGAAGGAACCTCCTGACGTGTCAGTGAGAGGTATACATAGATTTATTAGAGAAAATGGGCGTGCGATTTCAACTTGAGCTAAAGAGTATACAGTTCTAATCCAGCAGACCAGACTGGCCTGTCAACAAGCCAATGCAGCCTGCCTTCATTCAGTAGCTGAGGCGGACTTGGTTCTAGTTTGCCCATTATGCGAGTCTGGAGAAGACTTTGGTGCTTGAGGGCCCAGTTTGCTTCCCAAAAGGGGCTTAGCCGTCTCTGCTTGGGTTGGTCTCAAACTTGTGGCAGCCTTGCTGAGGCCTAGGTGGCCACAGTGTTGCAGTAAAACCACCAACCAGCCAGTGGAAGACCGCGCACCGCGCACCGAGGAGTTGGAGCGCAACGCTCGTGACGCTAGCAGGCGGATGGGAACCGATTCCAAGTCCCCAGCCCCGGGTCAGGCTGGAGTTCAGTTTAAGTACAGCTTGCCAACTGGAAGTACAAAGCTGGTAGCAGGTTCTCCCACGCTAGGTCACATGGAATACGAGAATCCTGTCACGTATTGTCAGGCAGAGCTGTCCTTAGCAGGTTTACTTAAAAGGAGTGAGTGAAACAAGCAAAGTTGAAAGGGTCCTCGACTGGGCCGGTGCATTCTGGACGCAAAGTACAGTCCTTGAAGCCAGCCAGAACGAATATACAGATACACATATATTGGGTTAAAATGCAGACACTGCAGCCGGGCGTGGTCAAGCTCGTCTGGCCAGCTATGTGGAACACGCAACTGGATGCGGACAGTCAAGGTTAACGGAGCTCACCAGTCTAACTGTGGGACAGGCACTGGGAGCATAATCACCTAGTCACTGACTTCTAACTTCTGCTACAAAATGTCTGTGAGTTCGCTATTCTCTAATTGTATCCCTATGATAGGGTTAGGGAAAAGAGTGGAGCCTTTGGGGTGTTCATTGGTAGCCGAATGCCCTTGTAAATCTCTGCGTGACTAGAGGTTTGCAGGGAGCTGAGATAGGTTGAATGAACTTAGGGTAGGGGACCAGGCTATGTGGTAGGTGGGTGGGGGCTATAGGTCCCAGGCTACAGGCCCTGAAGGCAGGTGCCAACTTCCTTGGGGAGTAGGGAGGTTTCTTACAGAAGGCTGCAGGGTCCTGGCTGGGTGGGAGGCAGCCCCACGATTCCAGCACTCCCGAGGCAAGACGACATCCGCTGAGGACAGCATGGAGAAAGCGAGTGCCTAGATCAGGGAAAGGACTGAACCTGTTTCCCTCGGGATGCCAAGCCCGGCCTTCGTCCTACCAACTTCGTTCTTCCGGCAGCAGGTGCTTGTCCGGGCAAAGTTCACTGCCCCTCCTCCTGCGCTTCTCACTGGCTAATGAAAGTGGCCAGCTACGGAGGTCTTTGTCTTTGCCCAGTCTGAGGCATGGACCTCCCAGTCCCCCTGTGCCTGCAGATTGGCACCATGTAGGTATAATGGTCACAGTCTTCATGAGAAATTTGTGCCTGTACGTGATATGTCTTGCTTCTTTCCTGTCCCCATTCTCCTGCCCTCCCGCCAACTGTCTTCCCCTCATTTACACAGGCTGTTTCCATCCTTCTTCCTCTTCCTCTTCCTCTTCCTCTTGCTCTCCTCCTCCTCCTTCTCCTCCTCCTCCTCCTCCTCCTCCTCCTCCTCCTCCTTCTCCATCTCCTTCTCCCCCATTGTAGGCGTCCCTTTTAGGTCCTCATTTTGATCCGAGAAGTCAGTATTTGTCATCCCAACTCACGTCACTGGAATCTCACCAAGGTAACTCCAATCTACCACTTCCCATGCAACCCACGGTGAAAGGAAAGACACCAAAACATATCTATAACTATGGGGAGTCAGGGGGCTCTAAGTCCAGCCATAAAGATGATTCTCTGGAACTAAGAGAGCGATCCAAGGCCTCACCTGGCTTCATTCAGTGGAAGAGAGGCTTGAGAAGGAAAGACTGAGAATTGTGGGAGGCTGGTGAATACTGTGAGCTGAGCTAGGTGGGGGTCCTGCCTTTACCTCTGCCACCTGCAGAGGATATGCAGAGAGAGTGATCTGCATGAGGCTATTTACATACTATCTAATGTTTTGGGTAGTCTGGTGCTTCAGCTTGGATGTCATCTTTCAAGTCCCAGGAAGTCATAGCCTCTGTCTCGAGGCTCCTTCCCAGTTGGCAGCCCGGAGCATCAGCTCTTTGACCTGTCACGTCCCGGCTCACATTAAGGAGCAGCAGGTATAGGTTACCAGGGAGACAAGCATACCACCTTCAAAGACTATCACCAACACCTCAGCTAGACCAATATACATTGCTTAAGGCCAATTGAGAGGATAAACAAAAGCCCTAGCCAGCTCTTACATACCAATACAAGGCAATAGGGCCAGACTCAGTCAAAATAGAGACAGTTGCTCCTCCTTCAAGGAGAGCTGGTCAGGCCGTCCTCCACACCCATCTCCTCCTCCTCCTCGTCCTCTTTCTCCTCTTCCTCCTCCTCCTCCTTCTTTTTGAGACAGGGTCTCACTGTATACTTCAGGCTGGACTTGTGTTCACTCCATAGCCCAGGCTGGCCTTGAACACGCGACAAGCCTCTGAGTGCTGAGATAACAGACAGGAACCACTGTGCCTGGCTCCAGATTTTCTATTCTTTTTTCTTTTTCCCTTTCCTTTCTTTCTTTCCTTCCCTTCCCCCTCCCTTACTTGCCCTTCCCATTTGAACATTTTTTTCCTCTTTCTCAATATCTATTATTCATTTTGGTCCTCATTTAGGCATTTGGTTTCTCGCACCAAGGTGTGGTCTCAGGGCGCAATCGTCTACCCAAAAAGGCTGAAGTTCATCGGTCTTTATGGCAGAGTGGTACTCCACTGTGTATAAAAGCCACATTTTTCTATTGACGAGCACTCGGGTTGTTTCCAAGACAGCGCTAGTGCACACTGCGTGTCTATGAACACGAGTGTGCGTGTATTGCTGTGGCACGACACTTTTAAGTCTCTCAAGGAGAAACCCGAAGGGCCATCGCTGGCTTGAGTGGAACCAGATTTGGGAAAGTGACAGCTTTTTGAGGAATCGCCACACTGGTCGCACCAGTCTGCACTCGGACTAACAGTGGCGAAGGGCCCCTTTTCCCACACAGCCTTGCCGGCAGTGGTAGTGGACTATGTCTTGGTGATGGCCATGCTTTCTGAGTGGGATGGAATCTCAGATCACCAGGATGTTGAACGTTTCCCGTTGCTTTTAAGTGTTGGCTGGGCATCTATAGGCCAAAGTTAACAGCCTTTTGTTTTGTTTTGGTTTTTTTAGCAAAAAACAACAAAAATATTTTTAAATCCTTGGGTGTCTCCAAAGAACACACAAGTCATGCTTTTAATGAGTAATAAAAGGGCCAAGGAGGTTTCCTGTGTCCTGTGGAAGTCTCTGGCTGTGGCAACCGTGGTGGATGTTCTGGGATCACTGGAAGAGAGCGTGTATCCTGTCTGGGGTTGACTTACTCTGAGTAGACTGACGGAGCTGCTCAGGTATTTGCTATCACCGCTCTTCTGTCTACACGTTCTATTAAGAAGGACACTGAAATCTCCAGTCATAGTGGAATTTATCTTTCTCCTTGCAGCACCGTGAATTCTTTTGCCGGCTTCTGGCTTTCTCACCTCCTTGTCCTGACCCAGGAAAGCTAGAGTGGACATCTGCCTCTAACTCTGCACCGTTTGCATTTCCCTTTTTTTTCTGAGTGTTTTCTTTGCTCTCAACCACTCTGTGCTGTGAGCCTGCGCTGCCAGCATCCCCTGACTTCCAGCTCCCTCCCTGCAGGGCAGGGAGCCCTGCATCCCGGGGCTGTCCGGAAATCCAAGGAAGTCACAGGCCTCCTTTGCTGACTGTCTCTCAGGACTACTCGTTATCCGTGGTCCAATATCTTGAATACCAAGGTTTCCCACGTGTTGCTGAGGCTTCTCTTTCATGCTTTGTGCATGCTAAACCATCCCGCATAATTCCACCTTTGCCAGAGGTGCAGGTCTCATGAACATTCAAGGACAGCAGGAATCAGGACAAAGCTGGACTTCAAGAACTTTCAACAGCACTGAAGTGAACATTCTTGCACATGTACAAATGTGTGTTGGAACTTTTACTAAATGTGTTTGGATAACAAACGGATCACAGATAGACCTATGGCCGCAGACCTTGACAGCCTGCCGGTCCTGCCCCAAGGCGTGTCTGTCTGCAGTGAGGCAGAAGGGCAGGTAGCTTCAGGAAGCTCTGCTCAGAGCTGCCGTGTGTGGCGTCCTCACCGGGATGCAGCCCTGCACTTCTGCACCTGCTTCCCTCTCGTTCTGCTCAGTCAGTAGTGTTTCTGCCTGTCTGCAGACAGTAGCAAGGACACCGCGTTCCGCTGGTGCGGCCCAAATTGTTCTTTCTGCATTTTTCTTCTGCCTGACTTTTCTTTTCTTCTTTTGGTGCTGGGAATGGAGCCCAGTGCCAAGCCTGTGTGTGCTCCAGTGCTGAGACGCACTGCCCACCAGCTCAGCCTGCACGCCGGCAGGCAAGTGACGGGAGGAGCTGCCAGTCTCTTCAGGGTTGTTCCGGTGAAGGGGACTTCCGTAAGTCTAGGAGTTGTGAAGAGCTGGACTTCTATATTTTTGAAGAAAGGGCACTTTTTTTTTTTTTTTTTCTCTTTTTTGAGACAGGGTGTTGCTATGCAGCTTAGGCTGGCCTTGAGCTCACTTTGTGGCCCAGGCTAGTCTTCAACTTGCAAAGGTCCTCCTGCCTCTGCCTCCTGAGTGCCAGGATTACGGGTGTGCTCCACCACGCCCAGCAGGGAGGGCACTCTTACTGGCTCACTGTTTACCAAAGGGCGGAGCTTCAGGGTAGCAGGAAATTCGTTTTTGCCTAGTGATTCTTGAAACTTTACATGGACTCTAATCACGTGGGTGTCTTGTAAAAATGCAGATTCTGAATTGTTCGGCCTGGGTCGAGCTACACAATTGTGGAGTCTCTCGCTAGTCTTCGTCCCACACATCGTTTGTGTGCCATCCTTCAGCCTCCAGTCACCCCGCTGTACTGCAGTTAAAGAATTCAGGAGTGCTTTGAAAGCCAGACTGGTCAAAGGGCTACGTTGGTCGCAGCCACGCTGCCCATTCTGTTGTCCTTCCAGACGTCCACTGCCTCAGGGACCTCCGTGGTCTGCAGTGCAGCAGCTGTCTCCTGTCTTGGGATTGTTGCATTTAGCAGCGCTCTTCATGGGTTGTGAGGCTCGGGATTATAGGTGGCTCTTTCCCACAAGATGGAGCTTCCAACGTCTGTCTCTTACTGTTTTCACAAAGGAGAAATGTAGAGACATCTTGGTTCTCCCATGCTAGATTAGAACTCTCTGTGTGTGTGTGTGTGTGTGTGTGTGTGTGTGTGTGTGTGTGTGTTCTGAAGTACATTTCCCTTTAGAGCTCAGGCTGGCCGCGAACTTGCTTTCTCCCTCAGCCCCCTAAGTGCTGGGATTAGAGATGTGAGCCACTAAGCCGAGCTGCAGGTAATTCTGTTGTTGTATGAGATAGGCTCTTGCTATGCCATTGAGTTTTGTTCTGAACTCATGTATTCCAAGCTCGCCAGGAACCTGTGGCAATCCTCTTGCCTCAGCCTTCCACGTGCTGGTATTACAGGCATGTGCTACCCTGCCCAACTTCTAAGAGCATGCGTGTTTTTAAACCATTCCTCTTGAAAGCACTCGCATTTTCCTCCTTAGTGCTGCCATCTCCCTGGCAGAGGTGTGTGCGCTTGACCCAGACATGCCCTGTCCTGCAGATCCAGTCGTTAAACCCCCCCTCCCCCCGTAGGCGGGCAGCCCAGGTCAGAACGAATCCTATCGCTGCAGTCCTAGGAGGGACTTAGAGATTATGCTGCTTTGTGGATCCAAAGCTTTGAAGATCTTTTAAATCTACTGTTGGATTCTAGCTCTCTCCCACCAAGAGATGGAATCTGGTGCAGATGAAATGATGGGAAACAGCTGGGAGTTACAAATCTCACAGTCTGAACATTTCAACCCAGAATGAGAGTGTCCTGTGTGCGTTCTACCTAATGCAGCACCATGGTTTGTGTCTAGGTGTCCTCCCAAAGCCTCATGCAGTCATGGGGCAGGCCCCAGCTTGTGGTGAATGACCCGATGCTGGAGTTACGGCTGTGAGTGCTTCTGGGACGATGCGGGTGAGGGCTACGCCTGTGGGTAGCTGGAATGCGTGCTGGGGGAAGAGAGGCTTGCTCTCTGCTGCCGTGAACTGCTGCCCTCTGCCATGTGCCACTGGCCTTGGTGCCAGCTGATTATGGGCTGAAACACCCACAAACTGTGAGCTAAATAAACCTTTTCTTTTGTCCCAGCAACGAGAGACAAATAGCAGAGACATCTAGTAAGTACCTTTTCTCTAAAGCTGATACTAGCTTGCTTTCTGCAATCTTGGGTATAGTCGCAGTTTATGGGTTTATTAACTCCTGAGTCTTTCTGTAAGAACAAGATTTATTGAGGGAAAGAAAGCTTCTGAGAGAGACAGGCGGGGGCCTGGAATAGTGGGTTACGCTCCACCCAGGCCTTAGGACACATAAGAATTTCACTCATCCCATCAAGTAGGTTATATTTTAGCTTGACATATAGCTTGCTCCTATTCCCTGTTTTATCAATTCTGGGCTTCCTGAATTCATAGTCTACTGGTAACTTGGCCTAATTTCCTTGTGCTTACTGCAGAATGGTCTTCCTGCTCTCCCTCAGTAGCACACTTTTCTGGGTTATATCCACTGCTTCCTGAAGCCGGTCCATCCTTTTCTTTTGCCATCCCATTTTTTGAGAGTAAGCCCTTTATCGTGGTAACAAGGGACATAAGGAGTGGATGGAGTAGGCTGCATGTCTCAAGATATCAATTCCTTGTCTCATGTTGTAATCATTATTGACTGGAAATAGATTTCTAAATCAAAACAATTTTACCTGCTAAAATTTAGAAGATGCCATTCTGGGACTGGGGAGATAGCTCCGAGGCACAAGTGCCTGCTGGGCAAGTGCAAGGTCGTGAGTTCGAACCCTGGTCCCACAAAAAAAAAAAAAAAAAAGAAAAATAGAAGATGCCATTCTATCACCCAATATAACTCTTGAGAGAGAAAGTTAAAGCTAGCTTTTGTGTGTGTGTGTGTGTGTGTGAGACCAGGGTTCGAACTCATGACCTTGCACTTGCCAGACAGGCACTTGTGCTATGGGGCTATCTCCCCGGCCCCTAAAAGTTAGCTTCTTGTCTTTTAGGTAACCTAAACATTACTGGAAGACTGTTAATATGTTCTAGTGCTTAATACTGAGAGGATTCCCAAGTGTGCTTCTGGATTTTTCTCCTGTTGTGCTTTTCCCAGTTCTTCAACAGTCATTAAATTATTCCAAGCTAACGTTCGCGCTTTCTTCAACCTACAATGATTTTCTATTGTTTACTCAATACATTCTTATATTTCCTGTTATTTTATTCTAGAATGTAGAAGTGGGACATTCTGAATTTCCATGTTTTTATTTCCATCCCTTTAACTTACACGCCCAGAGAGTTTCTTGAATTCTTTCAGATTTTCATTACCGTAGCAGTAATTTTAATTTTTAGAACTTGACTTATCCAATTATTCCTTTTTAAAAATAGCTTGAATTATTCTAGCAATGCAACATCTGTTAAAATCTGAGAAGAGAATAAACTTTTTACTTTCCACTGCTACAACACAATTTTCTCCATTCTGGATTGAATCCTCTCAGTCTTTATTATGCTGACATGTCTTGTCACAACTTGCTTTTTTTTTTTTTTTAATTTTTTTTCCGGCTGGGCGTGGTGGCTCACTCCTGTAATCCCAGCACTTGGGAGGCTGAGGCAGGAGGATCGGTGTGAGTTGGAGGCCAGCCTGGGCTACAAAAGTGAGCTCAAGGCCAGCCTCAACTGCATAGCGAGACCCTGTCTCAAAAAGACAAAAAAAAATTTTTTTTTCTTGTTTCAGAACTTTTGTTTGTTTATTTATTTTCATGGCTGGCTCAGCCTGCCCTGAAGGCAGGGCTGGTGCAGCATGTGCTGCCAGGGATCGAACCACGGTCCCTGCAGCCACCCAAGCTTTCCTAGGCAGGCGCTTTAGACCACTGAGCCATCCCGCCCAGCCCACAACTTGCTTTTAGGAACCCACTCACATTACAAATGACAGTCTGGTTACTCTATGGAAAGACAGGGAATTCTTTGGGTGATATCACTGTAGGCCTGTTTACTGAATGGGAAAGTTTATAAAGATTTCTGGAGCAGAGCATGGTAGCACACACCTGTGGTCCCAGCATTTGGGAGGCTGAGGCAGGAGGATCAGTGCAAGTTTGAGACCAGCCTGGGGTACAAAAGTGAGCTCAAGGCCAGCCTGAACTGCACAGTGAGACCCTGTCTCAAAAAGACAAAAAAAAAAAAAAAAAAAAAAAAAAAGATTTCTATATGCATGGGAAGGGGTGCATGTCAATAAGAGATTTCCCAAATTCCAAAATAAAGACCATAACTAAGCTAATTCTTCACTCTTTAGCTGCTGGGGTATCCACAAGTTCAATATTTTCATACAAAAAATTTTTTTAACATTCTTTTTTAAAACTTCAAACACTACAGGTAACACTAAATCCTTCTTTGGCCACATCCAACCCCATTCTCAGAAGGAGCACTCATTACTTGGATGTTAAGAAATTTCTCTAAGCATTTTATGCTAATGTAAATTCATTATAAATGTATTTCAAAATATAGAGGGGTGCTTAAAAATACAATGAATGTTTAAGCTATTACAGTAAAAAGATATGTTGCAAAAAGATAAGTGTGCTTGAAGTGAGGGGTTAACGTCTTGAGTAGGACTCATGGTAATCTTTTACTGTCATACAATTTTCAAATATAAACATTATAGTTTTAAAAATCATCCCTCACTGACCAAAATTGATGAAAATTTCTTCCAAAAGTACTACACTGTGTTCTCACCCAATTTGCTCCCTGAATCTGGTACTGTGTAACTTCTGGCTCCGCCCCAAATTCAAGATGACCGTGAAAAGTAAATATTTTGAACTGATTGAAAACATTCAGGTAGCCATGACAGTGTCAACTAAAGTCACCGATGAAAGAAAACTTTCTGTACGGCTCCAGAAAGTGGTAAGAGGCAGAGTGCTGTAGCACATGCCTGTAATTAAAGCACTTAGGAGGCTGAGACAGGAGGATCACTCTGAGTTCGAGGGCAACCTGGGCTAGAAAGTGAGTTTAAGCTATCCCTTTTTTTTTTTTTTTTTAAAGAATTATTTATTTATTTATTTATTTATTTATATCTTGTTTCAGAACCTTTGTTTGCTTACTCACTCATTTTTATGGCTGGCTCAGCCTGCCCTGAGGGCAGGGCTGGTGCAGCATGTGGTGCCAGGGATCGAACCACGGTCCCTGAAGCCGCCCAAGCTTTCCCAAGCAGGCGCTCTAGACCACTGAGCCATCCTGCCAGTCCCCAGTTTAAGCTATCCTGAACTGCACAGTGAAACTGTCCCTAAAAGATTTTTTAAAAAGTGACAAAAATGATGGGATAACTATTCAGAGGGGGTGAATACTAAGGGAGACTAATGACAATGTTTCTTAATGTAGTATTTGTTTGACAACATTTAAATATTCACCAAATACTGTGATCACACTGCCACATAAATTCTGGAAAGTGTCGTTTTCCACACCTAAGTCATTAGTCAAGGACATAACATCATCAGTCCATTCTTTTAAACTGCTGGGTAGAATTTATAGTCATAATTCTGATGGAACTTGGATTATTTTCAACATTCCAGGTACCAACTATCCTGCCCACCAGTGTGCACAATGGTAAACACTTAAAAATGTCACCACCTTCTAAAGCAACAGTGATGAGTTATCTCTTGTTAGCACTCCCAATATTTGATACTACACTCTTGGAATTTGCATCTCAGGACAAGTGTTAGAAATGTCACAACTTTTTATTTTCTTTTTGAGACAGGGTCTTACTACGCAATTCAGGCTGGCCTAGAACTCATTTTGTAGCCCAGGCCGGCCTCGAACTGGCAGTAACCCACTTGCCTCAACCTCCTGAGTGCTGGGATAACAACTTTTAGATGACATAGGTTTGGGGCCCGGCAGGATGGCTCAGTGGTCTAGAGCGCCTGCTTGGGAAAGCTTGGGCAACTTCAGGGACCGCGGTTCGATCCCCGGCACCACATGCTGCGCCAGCCCTGCCCTCAGGGTGGGCTGAGTCAGCCATAAAAATGAGTGAATAAACAAAGGTTTCTGTAACAAGAAAAAAAAAATAAGTTAAAAAAAATAAATGACATAGGTTTGATAGCATTCATCTGCCTAAAATTAACGAAGGGCCAAGCTTACAGTTTATTTTCTTTTTTTTTTTTTTACAGTTTATTTTCTATTACTCCTTGGTCACCGCTCAAGTTTTCTGCATTGTGTTTTAAATTAATATTTTGCTTTTGTTTACATGTAAGTGATGAATACATTTCAGGAATTGCTTTTTTTTTTTAAAAAAAGGGGGGGGGGAACTAGCTTCTGGCAACCTGCATATTTATGTTATTTTGCTTACCAAATCATAAACATATTCATCTTGAAGTACAAGCCACCATCTTACATATATCATAAAATCTAATGGTCATCGTACTTTACTACAGCTCACCATTCAAGTTACTATTTCTAATTTAAAAATCTTACATTCTCCTGGTACAGTGCTGCTGCTTATTTTTGGTCCATGGTTAGTTCTTTTTGTATGCCACGGTTCCTTTTTATTTTGCACTATTTGAGTTATTAGTTTATGGTAGGCACTCCGCTGAGGAATATTCACGTATTTAACTTTCCCATTGACTTTGAGGTAGTACCAATATCCCCAAAAGATGAACAAGACCGAAGTTTACACTGCACAAAATGCTAGCCCTAAATTAGGGCTAGAAAATGAAAAACCGAGGACTGGAGCCCACAACATGTTAGTGTTGGAAGGAGTTCCTAAAGCTGGGTATGTACTGAGAGAATTAGGTGGATACTGATATAAGGGCTTTGGAATGCAGTGTGGAAAAGTGAATTGTGGGTCAGTGAGATCTTTTAGGCTATCTTGAGGAATGTGTACTTTAGCCTAAGAACTATGGGATGTCACCAGGGGATTTTTAAGGAGAAATATGATTAAAACTTTTATACTAAAAATACAGATTTGGCTGGAATGTGGACAACTGACAGAGGCAATGGGGAAGACAGGAAAGCAAAATGGAAAGCTATTTTCATAAGGATCTATGTTAAATAGATTAATATGCATGAGACAAAGATGATGAAATCCAAGTGGATTAAGGGGGTCAGATTCTGGACAGATTTAGGAGATAAAACCCACAGGTCTTGGCAACTGATGGGATGGAGGTGAGGGAGAGAAGGTCAAGAATGCTTCCATAGTGTGAATTTTCTCATGATGAGCAAGGTGTGCACGTTGCCTGAAAGATTTTCTGCAGTCTTTACATTCATAGGGTCTCTCACCAGTATGAATTCTCTGGTGTAGAGTAAGAGATCCACTATAGCTGAAGGCTTTCCCACAAATGTTACATTCGTAAGGTTTTTCTCCAGTATGAATTCTCTGATGTTGAGCAAGGCCTGCATTCTGGCTGAAGGTTTTCCTACATTCTTTGCACATATAGGGTTTTTCTCCAGTATGACTTCTCTGGTGTTGTGCCAGTGATGAGCTGTTGCTAAAGGCCTTCCCACAGTCAACACATTCATAAGGCTTTTCCCCAGTATGAACCCGCTGATGTTGATCAAGATATGCAACCTGGCTGAAGGCCTTCCTACATACTTTACATTCATAAGGTTTCTCTCCAGTATGAACCCGCTGGTGTTGGGCAAGGTGTGCATACTGGCTGAAGGTTTTCCTACATTCTTTACATTCATAGGGTCGCTCTCCTGTATGAATTCTCTGATGCACAATTAAGTATCCTCGATGGCTAAAGGCTTTCCCGCACACGTTACACACGTAAGGTTTCTCTCCTGTATGAATTCTTTGATGTTGAGCAAGGAATGAACCGTTACTAAATGCTTTTCCACATTCAATACATTCAAAAGGTCTCTCTCCTGTATGAACTCTCTGATGCTGAGTAAGATGTGCAATCTGGCTGAAGGCCTTTTTACATTCTTTACACTGATAAGGTTTCTCTCCAGTGTGAACTCTCTGGTGTTGAGCAAGGTGTGCATTTTGGCTGAAGGATTTCCTACATTCTTTACATTCGAAAGGCTTCTCCCCTGTATGTATTCTTTTGTGTTGAGCTAGGTTTGCACTCTGGCTGAAGGATTTCCCACATTCAACACAGGCGTATGGTTTCTCTCCAGTGTGAATTCTCTGGTGCAGAGTCAGGGATGAGCTCTGATTGAAGACTTTTTCACATTCATTACATTTCAAAAGTTTCTTTTCCACATAAACCTTCTTGTATTTCATTTCAACAGATTTTTTCTGGTAAATCCTCTTTTTTGACTCATGTTTACATGCTCTTTCTTTTGCAGGGAAACTGTGTTGCATATCTAGTATTGCATCCTGTTGGAACGTTTGCCAAGGCTTAGTATACTCATTGCGTTGATCTTCAGGGAGGATTTCCTTCTGAGTGATGAGTACCTCACTAGAATGTACCTTCTGACTTCTCAGCTTGTCCTCAAACCAGTCCTCACTTTCAAAACCTTCTTTCGACTTGAAGTAATCAAAAGGATAACTAAGATGGCTTCTTTCCATTGTCATTACTTTGGCTGAGTCTTCATTCATATCTTGCCCTGATGAAAATTCACTGGCTCTAAAGACAGACTTCCAATCTAAGAGAGATTAAGAAAATAAATGAGTTGTATTTATTCATTATAAGATAAGAAATTTCTAAAACAAAATTAAGAAGATAAAATTTGAAGAAATTTAAGGACTGAACAACTTTTACTTATAGGCCATCTTAGATATCACCTGGAATAATGCAGAAGTCTACATCCAACCAGCTTATCAGGAGTGGGAAGTTTAATTTAATGCCTGCTGTGGTACAAGTCTGTACCATTTGTGCCCAGAAAGCACCAGGCCTCTGGCAGCACATTCTTTTCCTTCTTTTCTTTCTTTCTTTCTTTTTTTTTTTTTTTTTGAGACAGGGTCTTGCTATACAGTTGAGGCTGGCCTTGAGCTCACTTTTGTAGCCCAGGCTGGTCTCAAACTCACACCAATCCTCCTGCCTCAGCCTCCCAAATGCTGGGATTACAGGCATGCACCACCATGCCCGGCTAGGATTGAACAACTTTTAAAGCAGTCTAAAAACTATGTGATTATAAATATTAAAGGCTTAACAAAGCTGATTGAGGAAATAAGTTAGTCACAAGTAAGCAGTAAACTGTATCAGAAAAGCAGAAAAAATGGAAAGGCCTCGTGTAAAATTATCATTTTATTTTTTTTAATTTTATTTATTTATTTTTATTTTTTTCTTGTTTCAGAACCTTTGTTTGTTTATTCACTCATTTTTATGGCTGGCTCAGCTCACCCCGAGGATAGGGCTGGCACAGCATGTGGTGGCGGGGATCGAACCGCGGTTCCTGAAGCTGCCCAAGCCTTCCCATGCAGGCACTTTAGACCACTGAGCCATCCCGCCAGGCCCCAAAAATTATCATTTTATATTTAGGGTAGCTACACAGTCTTCCAGTACCCCTTCCCTTTTGTTGCAGGTTACCCTCCAGTCAACTTAATTATCTTTTTTAAAATCATTTTTAATAAGATAACAATAAGATGGTTTCAAAACACGTTAGTAGTACATTCTCAATAATTGACACATTGCATAGTGTTGTCTTCATAATAGTTATACAGAGCATAGGGTGTAGACGTGAATAATTTTCTGATTGATATTGATAAGGGAAGAGAAAAGGAAAAAGAAAAAAAAGAAAAAATATTTCTCCTCTTTGAGCTGAGAGGAAGTAGCTGTATGCACAGTCCAATGTTCCCTATTTGTACTGGGTTACTGGTGAAACTGGCAGTGTTGGAGGTTGTTGATTTAAGCCTACTCGCAATCAACACCCCCCCCCTTTTTGTTGCACCTCTAAAAGACTGGAATGAGAGGCATCCCAAGCATGAAAATCTTTTAAAGGTTCTTAGGAGCAACATCTGATTCATCCTGTGTACACAAGTGCATGCTTTTGTTCCTGCTATGCCTCCTGTCTATTCTGCTTCCAGGCACTTCGCTGTTTAATCTGTAAATCTTTGATTGCCATTCAGCTGCGCTACGCCCTTCCATTTTTATTTCTTCTTTAGAGTTCTTACACTAGGGAGACTATACGATATTTACACATGTAGGTCTGGTTTATTTCACTTATGAGTATATGTTCAATGTACATCCATTTATATATGAAGTCTTCCAGTTTATCATTCTTTATAGCTGAGTAATATTCCGTTTTTATGAAAATCCCACATCTTTTTCAACCATTCTTCAAAAGATGGGCATTTTATCTTAAAAAGGAAAATTTCAAATTAATTATGTAAAACTAATATAACACTTCCACTGGACTCCCAGAGCTAAAACATATCAAAATGCACAAGAAATTTACTGATTACACTTTTGCAGTTACAGAAAGTTTATCATGAAAACCATTTCCTACATAATAAATTCCAACTAAATATAAACTTCCATTGACCCCTGAAGCTAATTTTGTATCATACAACTTTCTTTTATTAACAAGATCTTCTAGCTTCCATTTTTCAGTCTCAAATTAGAGCACTTCCTTTTTCCCTTATCTTTTCAGTCATGAGGATTAAACTAAGGCCAACAGCCTTTCACTTGTTAAGCAAACATTCTACACTGAGCTAGAGTCCTAGCCCTTTGCTTCTAGTTTTAAGATAGGATTTTGTTAAATTGCCCATGTTGAATGGGATTATAAACATGTACATTGGGCCTAGCTTTTGATCAACTCATATTTATACTTGCTTCCACCGCTTTAGCTAGGTGATTATTCCACTTTTTAAAAAATGTATTTAGTACAGAATCTACAGGGTCTCACTCCACAGATCAGACTTATAGTGATCTTGCTTTTCAACCTTCCAAGTCCTGGGTTTACAGGTGTGTGCCATCAGGCCCAGTCTCATTCACTGTCTCAGCACATGCCAGGGATGGGGCTGGAACAGCAGGCCAGGAATTGAACCCCCAGCTCCTGCATCTGCCTAAGCAGGTACTTTAATCTGCTGAACTATCTGGCCAGCCCATTTTATTTCCATTTCAAGAGCACGACATTTGCTTTTCTTTTTCTGGGCAGGTAGAAGGTGCTTAGTATCCACAGAGTAAATAATGATCCAATAACACAGGAAATATAAGAGTAACTCATCTTCTCAGAATGATTTGATGGCATAAATTGGGTAAATGGGTAAAAATAAATGCAATATTACCACTGGACTGGATATGATACCATAGCAGTTAATGACATCAAATAAAAAAATACTAATAACAATACACTTTGAAACACAAAACCCCGCCTCAACTCTCTCCCAAACTCCAACCTCTCTTGTTTTTTTCTTTTGTCTTTTTGAGACAGGGTCTCACTGTACAGTTCAGGCTGGCTTTGAGCTCACTTTTGTAGCCCAGGCTGATCTCAAACTTTCACCGATCCTCCTGCCTCAGCCTCCCGAGTGCTGGGATTATAGGCGTGCACCACCACGCCTGGCACCAACCTCTCTCTCTCTTTTTTCTTCCTTGTTTAAGAACCTTTATTTGTTTATTCACTCATTTTTATGGCTGGCTCAGCCTGCCCCAAGGGCAGGGCTGGCGCAGCATGTGGTGCCGGGGATCGAACCACGGTCCCTGAAGCCACCCAAGCTTTCCTAAGCAGGTGCTTTAGACCACAGAGCCATCCCACCGGGCCCCCACCAACCTCTTCTAATGAAACAATTACAAATCATTTTCATGACCGTCTCCTGGAATGTCAACTCGAAGATGGAGTCCAACAGGCTCATTGGTAGAGAGCACAAAATGAGTGCAAGGTAGTAGTAAAACTAGTTAAATAAGATTTAGTTGATAAATCTAAAGTGGCAAGAAGGTGCAAAAGCAAACACAGTCATTTATAATATTCTCGTTAAACTCAAAAGCTTATATACTACAAACATTATAACAATAATTGTCAAATTTTAGGGTATCTCAGATTTACCTGAGGAACTTGATAAAATAGATTACCATGCCCCATGCATAGAATTCTAACTGAGTAGGTCTGAGATGAGGTCATCAATCTCCATTTCTTATTTTATTTTATTTTTATTGGTACTGGGAATCAAATTCTGGACACCCTGCTTGCCACACAGGCTCTGTGCCACTGAGCTAAATCCCCAACTTCATCTTTCTTTCTTTTTCTTGTATTTCAGGGAAGGGTCTACAGGGTGTTCAGGGTCTCACTACTAGATCGGACTCATAGTGATCCGCCTGTTTATGGCCAGCCAAGAGCTGGGATTACAGGTGGGCACCACCATGCCCAGTCTCAATCAACTGCCATCTCAGTGTGCCCCGAGGCTGGGGCCAGCACGCCAGGCCCGGGGATCGAACCCCAGCCCCTGCCTTCCTTTCCCTTTCTCCCTCCCTCCCTCCCTCTCTCCCCCACTCCCTCCCTCCTTTCCTTCCTTCCACCTTTCCTTCCTTCCTTTTGTACCGGGAATCGACCTCAGGACCTTGGACTTCTCAGGCACATGTTTATGCCGCTGAACTATCTCTCCCTGGCCTCATTTTGTAAAAAAAAAAAAAGTTTACTAGTATATGATACATAATAATTTGTAATGAGCGTATTCATTATGGGGAGAATCTACATTTTGTGGGAATCCCCAGGGGCTGCTGTTGGTCCCAGACTACATTTTCAGCACTACTGTCCAACAGTAGCTGCTGAAAGCATAGTATAAAGATGTTTAACTAAAACGTCCCAAAATAAGTAAAAACTTAAAAAAAATTCTAAGAAGTCAAAGAGATAAGAAGATAAGACAGAAAAGAGTCAGATGTGGTGGCACATGCCTATAATCCCAGAACTCTAAGAGTTAAAGCAGGATGACTGCTGCAAGTCCAAGGCCTTAGCCTACATAGTGAGTTCAATGCCAGCCTAAGTTACACAGTAAGATCCTATCTCAAAATACCAAAAAAAAAAAAAAAAAAAAAAAAAAAAAAAAAAAAAAAAAAAAAAAAAAAAAAAAAAAAAAAAAAAAAAAAAAGATGGGGGTGGTGTATACAAGTAAGAGACTAAAGAAAAAACAGTATACTTATAGATTCAAATGAATTATACAAATAAGTATAGACTGGTGTCACTTAATCAAACAGTCTAGCATGGAAAGCTTTATATTTCAGATTTTCGTATTTTAGAATATTTGTATACACATAATGAAATCACTTATGCATGAGCCCTCCTCAGTATGACACACAAACTTTATTCATTTTATTGTTACTATTAATTTTTGGAGATTGAATCTTGCTATGTAGCTCAGGCTAGCTTTGAACTTTCAATCTTCCTGTCTTTGCCTCTGTGGTGCTGGTATTACACCATGCTCAGCTCTTCATTTTTGATTGCTATATACTTTATACATGCAAAATAGATATAATTTATAAAATAATTTAAAAAATTTTACAGATAAAACAAGTTTTATGGTGTGAAGTTTTCCACTTGTATCAAAGCTTCAGAGTCTGCAGCCTTTCAGGTTTTTAGATTAGGAATGCTCAAACTGTGTATGAAATATCAATTATCTATGTATCCACTTAAAAGGCAGTGAATGGATAAAAAAGGAAGACTCAAATCTGTCCACAGAAAATTCACAGTACATATGAGGATACAGTGCACACAAATAACAACTAGACAGATAAAGATGCAGCGTGTAAGTTGTAAGCATCAGCCGAGAGTGCCTAGATAAACTTCAGATAAATTTCAAAGCCTAAATGCTACAAAAGATAAAGAGAACATATAACGATAAAACGGCCAATTCATAAGGAAGAAGAAATGATTACTAATACGTATGTACCTAATCCAGAGCCTCAAATAAAAGAAAAACTGGCAAGTAACAAATAGGTAACTCCATAACATACTAGGTAACTGTAATGTGAGATACCTAGCAACTAACCAAACTAAATAAAAAGTAATAAATACACAGAGGACCTCAATCTGATGAGTGATGCTGATCTAATGTATATTAACAGAACAATATGCCCTAGAATGTGTGATCAGTAAGACAGACCACATACCTGGCCATAAGCCATGTGGAAGTACTCAAATCAAGCACAGTATGTTGTCCAACCTCATCAGGGTAAAATAAAAATCAATAAACAATGATGTCTAGTAAACTTAAAACATCTGCAAATTAATCTATGTCTTTATAATTCATAGATCAAATAATAGGAGAAACCAGCAAATATCTTGGAGTTACTAATGATGATAACATACATCAAAATTAACTGGATATAGCTGAAACAGTACTTAAAGCAAAGTCTATAATTTAAAAATGGTTATATTAAAAAATTAAAGTACAAAAATCAATAATCGAAGATGCCATTTTAAGAAAGGGATAAAAGACCA
Source organism: Myocastor coypus (assembly GCA_004027025.1). Taxonomy (NCBI): domain Eukaryota; kingdom Metazoa; phylum Chordata; class Mammalia; order Rodentia; family Myocastoridae; genus Myocastor; species Myocastor coypus. Next base: position 27,749 of record PVJA010016132.1, read on the forward strand.
AAGAAACTTCAAGAAAAGTAATCAGAAACAAAAAAGGAAAGTAGAGAGAGTAACAAATTAGAAAACAGTTAACAGAAAATAAATTATAAGTAGGTTCTTTAAAAGGATCCCTTATCAAGAAAAAGAAAAGAAAGAAAAATCAGAAAACATAAATCATCAATATCATCACTTGCTGAGAAGTTATCATCACACATCTTATTGACATTGAAACGATAAGAATATTACAAAGAACTCATATTAATAAGTTGGTTAACTAAGACAAATGTATATACAAATTCCTTTAAACACACAGCCTGTTAAGGCTGATCCAAGATAGATTAGATAACTGGAATAACTACATATACAGTAAACCTGCTACATAAAAGATAGTACTGGCATAGATGTCTTCACTGGTGAATTCTTTTCTTTTTTAAAAATTGTGCATTTGGTACAGGGTCTCACGATGGAGCTTGGACTTGTAGAGACTGTCCTGTTTTAAGTTTCCCTAGTGCTGGGATTAGAGGTGTGCACCACCATGCCTGGTGCTGGTGACTGGCTCAGCAAGCTCGAGGCCAGGACTATCACGACATATGGTGTAGGGGATGGAGCCCTGGCCCTTGCACTTGCCTAAGTAGATGCTTGGTCGGCTGAGCTATCTCACTGGCCCTTCACTAGTAAATTCTACCAAAAATTCAAGAGAGAAATAACAGCACTCTACCTATTTCACAAAACAACAGAACGACCCTAATTTGTTTCCACAAGGCCTGAATTATGGTCAGATTAAAAAACAAATAAAGAAATGAGATGAAAGTAAGCCCTAAGACCAAATATCAACGTGGTACATAAGCATGTGAACAATTTACAAAACTGTAGCAAACTAGGAATATATGAAAAGTGTAACCTTGATCAAATGCAACTTATCCCATCAGTATGGATGTTCCCAAAGTCCTCGTGTGCTTAAAGTTAGGGCTTTGAAGCATGATTAGCTTATTGGGTTTACAGCTGGCTTGCTGTTAGGAGGTGGAATCTTTTCCTATTTTTGTTTTTGCATACTAGCAGTAAACTACTGGAAAATGTAATTTAAAAAATTCTATGTGTAATAGCACCCGCAAACCATAAAACCCTGGAAAGAATTGCAAGACACACACACAAAACCACTATATTGCCTACCTTAAGATATGCTTACGAGGAATGAACGAAACCTGTAATAAATGTCTTCTACCATATTCATGGGTTAGAAAAATCAATGTTGTTAAGGCATCAGTCCCAGGGCTGGCCAGATAGCTGAGTAGACAAAAGTGCCTGCTTAGGCAAGTGCAGCGAATGGGGTTTGATCCCTGGCCTGCCCTGCTGGCCCTATGCCCGGGGTGTGCTGAGACAGCAACTGAGGCTGGGCATGGTGGCATGCACCCGTAATCCCAGTGACTGGGGGGCTAACCACAGGGGGATCACTATGAGTCTGAGCTGTGTAGTGAGACCTTGCAGACCCTGTATGTTATGGTTTATGTCTACTTGTCCCCCCCAAAGCCTCATACAATCATGGGGTATGGCTTCTATAGACTGAGACTTAATTCATGATCCCTGGGATTGTGTTTTAGTACTGATGGGATAATCAGTCTGAGTATGGCTGAGACTATGGGTGTGGTCTAGGGTGGATATCCTAAGGCAGAGAGCCTGAATGTAGTATAAAGAGCGACAGAGAGACAGACAAAGCTGGAGCTCTTGCTCTCTGCTGCCCTGTTTGGTTGGCTGCCTCTGCCACCATTTTGTTGCTGTTCTGCTACCATGAACTGGATGCTCTCTGCCCTGCTCCACTCAGCCTTGGGCCAGCCGAATATGGACTGAAACCTCCACGAACTGTGAGCTAAATAAACCTTTCCTTCCTTCATTTTGAGTGTCGGGTATTTGTCCCAACAACGAGTAAAAAGTGACTAAGACACTGTACTAAAATATATATTTTTACAAAAGATGTCAGTCCCTCCCCAAATGATATATAAATTCAACACATATATCAACTATTTTTGGCAAAGGTATCAAAACACAACAGGGAAGAGAAAATCTTCCAACAAAGAATAATGAAGAGACAACATGTGGATAGTGGGAAGAGACTCCATCGTTAGCTCATAAAAAAAGATCAAAATTAGCTCAAAGTTGACACAGACCTAAACGTAAAAGCTAAAATTATACAACTGCTAAAAGAAGATCTTTATGGCATAGCTGTAATAACAATATCTTAGAAATGGGAGAGTTTACACAAGACATAAGCAACACAGACTGAGATAATGACTTAGATTTTACAAAATTGAAAACATTGGTCCTATCAAAGATAGCAGTAAAAAAACAAAACAGGCAAGGCAAACTGTCATACACATCCCAGTGCATAAGATGAGAAGAGCTTACTTGAAACCTATTATGCATACTTTTTACAACTCCGTAAGACAACCAAATAGAGGTAAAAGCTTCGAGCAGTTTATGAAAGACACATATATGGCCAGTAAATATATAAAAGATGTCATTATATTATTCAAAAAAGAAGTTCTTTTTTTTTTTTTTTTTTTTTTTTTTTTTTTTTTTTTTTTTTAAGAAGTTCTTTTTAAAACCACAAAACAAAATAGACATAGTGGTGCATACCTACAATCCCAGCACTCTGGAAGGCTAAGAAACAGGAGGATCACAAATTCAGCCCAGCTTGAGCAACTTAGCAACTTAGTGAGACCATGTATCAAAATCAAAACAACACAAAGCAAAACACAAACAATTAAAAGGGCTAGGGATGGAGATCAGTACAAATGCCCTGGGTTCAATCCTAGTCTTGCAATCGACCAACAAACAAAAATAAAAGAACAAATGGCAAAGCAACCATTAGAGTAAATAAAATTTAGAGCAGTACTGACAATACCAAGATGAGGTGAGCTCAGCCTGCCCTGGGCATGGGGCTGGCGCAGCATGTGGTGTCAGGGACCGAACCGCAGTCCCTGCGGTTGCCTAAGCTTGCCTAAGTAGGCACTTTACACCACTGAGCCATCTCGCCAGCTCCAAACCAGCAAATTTCTTACAAAGCTAACCAAGTAACTACCATGATTGATTTAGACTGAATTTAGAAAAGCTAAAATATATGTTCACATAAAATTCTACACATGATAGCTTCATAGCAGCTTTATTTATAATAGTCCCAAACTACAAACTACCACAGGTCTATCACCAAGTAAGTGGACAAATGACAAATAACGTATTTATCTATTCACAGTGAATAGTATTTAATAGACTTCTACTCAGCAGTAAAAAGACTGATCTACTCAAAGATGCACCAGTGTGGGTGAATTTCAAAATCATCATGCCAAGTGAAGGAAGCCAAATATAACACAAGCCACATGGTATGACATGGTATGATTCTATTTATTTTAGGTACAATTTAATCCTAATGAGAGAGGTCATTAGGCTGGATGAAATGGGAGGTGGAGAGGACACACTGAGTCTTCTGAAATGATGCTACTGCGATGTGTTTTACTTGTGTGATGGGTTCAGAAGTGGATGCTGGCGTCAAAACTCCCCAGACTGTACAACTTGTATGGATCCAGCTTACTCTCTAAGTAGTCCTTGATGTTAACACTGTCAGGCCAACTCCAAAAAAGCAATCCGAGCCAAATACAACAAAACCAGAATGATCTCTTCTAAACAATGCTTAAGGGTAAACTTAAAACTGTAGATCAACTGGGGCCAGGGAGATAGCTCCGTGGCACAAGTGCCTGCCTGGCAAGTGCAAGGTCATGAGTTCGATCCCCAGTCCTGCCAAAAAAACCAAAAACTCAAAAAACCAAACAAATAAAAAACAAACCGTAGCTCATACAGGAAACAACAATAACAAAACTATAACAGACAAGTGAAGAAAGAGGAAAACTCATAGCCCTTAATAATTTAATTGCTAAAAAAACAGAATTAATTAATTGATCAACCTTTCCCTTTAGCAATATGGAGAATGAAACAAATGAGAAAAAAGAAAAGAATTACTAAGAAAATAGGCAAAAATAATTTAAAAGCAGAAGAATGTTAATTCTAACAAGAGAAATCCCTAACTTGGGTCTTGAGAAATAAATAAATAAAACTGATTTATGAGCAGCAGCCTAATAATTCTTTCGAGAATAACTTATATAAAAGAAGAAATTATGGGAGCCAGGGAAATAGCTCCATGGCACAAGTACCTCCCTGGCAAGTGCAAGGTCATGAGTTTGAACCCCGGTCCCACAAAAAAACAGAAATTAAAATTGAAAGTTATTATTAAAAAGTACAAAGAATTGTAGCAGGTCACTTTGTTCAAACTCATGGAAATATATTTGATAATCTAAATGAAAAGACTAATTACTGAGGAAAATTAAAATGCTAAAATTAATCAAAGACAGAAACTAGAGAGAGCTAATTTATTTACCATGGAGGATGCTGAGAAAGTTGTCAACGATCTCCTCTCCCCCAAACGGACTTACCATCAAGCTTTGCATCTTAAACTCTTAAAACTGCTGGTATCCATTCCCACTGACATCTCTGGGTCAGAGATCGCTGAGCCTCTCTTTCCCAGTTTCATTGTATATTGAGTGTTTATACTTAGATATCTTCACATCACATAAAAATAAATTTCTGTCTCCCACCAGTCCATCCTTTTTTCTCCCCCTAACCTACTCTCTTTTTTTATTTATTTTCTTGTCTCAGAACTTTTGTTTGTGTATTTATTTTTATGGACAGCTCGGCCTGCCCTGAGGGCAGGCCTGGCGCAGCATGTGGTGCTGGGGATCAAACCGTGGTCCCTGCAGCCGCCCAAGCTGTCCTAAGCAGGCGCTTTAGACCACTGAACCATCCTGCCGGGCCCCCTTATTCTCTTCATTGTTTCACTAAATGCTATCTTCCTTCAGTTACAGACATGAAAATAAAACTAGAAATGCTTCTTTTTCTTTGACAGTTTACAGATTTCCCAATAATTCCAGGAATTTGGGGCCAGAGAGATAGCTCAATAGTCTAAAGTGCCTACTTAGGCAAGCTTAGGCAACTGCAGGGATCATGGTTCGACCCCCAACACTGCACCAGTCCAACTCCCAGGGCAGGCTGAGCCAGCCATAACATACATACATACATACATACATACATACATACATACATAAATAAAGTTTTAAAAAATAATACTAACTCCAAGAATTTAGCTAGATGCTGTGCTTAAACCAGAAACTCAGGCAAAGAATAAATGAATGGGTAAATGTATTGATTCTTGAATCTAAAAAGAATGAATAACTGAAAAAGGGAAAAAGTGTAGATTTTTTTAAAATGCAATGAATCAACTTGTACAAAACTAAAAAGGTAAAAACAAGGATACACCGTGCTACTTGGACCCGCGTAACGGGGATACAGGTTAACAGAGAAGCCACGGAGCTGTGAGACAGCATGGCCAAGAGGCCACAGCAGGGATCTCAGGGAGAGATGCCGCAGGGCTTCCTCCCAGGCCCCGAGCCCTCGTGAAGCTCTCCCTGGGAAGCGCGTCTGGAAGCCAGAGCCTCTGAGAACAGCTAGGCGCTTCCTGCAGTGGTCCACATTGCCTTAGTTCTGTCTCACTCACCAGGGCATATACCTCTTGCGCCCTCTGTTTTCATCATCCAGGGCTCCTTTCCCTGCTCCAACAATGAGATCACATCTGGCTTAGAAATAGAAATTCCTGCTTACAAGAAATAAAGGAGGAGTTAGCCACACATGTACAGCAGATCTAGGAATCTGGTCAGCAGGAAGATGGGGCATTGTAGGAGGGAAGAATGGGATTTAGTCTGGGATACATGGGCGGGGGGGGGGGGACTTCCCGGTGACATCCCTGGAACACAATTTTTTGTGCAGACCCTGAATTATGGGAACACTACCTTACCCAGCGAGACCAGGCTCCTGTAGTTCTCCAGCATCACCTTCCTGTACAAATTCCTCTGCACAGGGTTCAGCCATTCCCATTCCTCTTCAGTGAAATTTATAGATACATCCCCAAAAGTGACCAAATCCTGAAAGGAGAGAAACACACTCTTGCTCAATGAGTGTTAAGTCCTGACACAGGCCTGGTTAGAGTAAAACTGTTTATACATTTGAAGAAACATCTTATATAGAGCAAAAATTTCAGGCAGGATCCAAAGTACATCAAAGCACCGCTAGAGGACTTGTTTAGCTTGTTCTGACATTCTGTTATGAGAGATATACACTTTCAAAGAGAAACTTGACTAGTAGAGACAAGACTTCTACGTGTACACACCAAGCTGCATAACAACGAGCGCTGTAGCCAGCCGAATACAAAGCAGCAGGTTATTCACACTACACCCCGCAGCACCACTCAGTGCAGGGAGCTTGGGACACACTGAGGCAGTAAAGAAGATTATCACATCATAAGCGATGGGTGTATGTCACCTTAAAAATAACTACTAAAAGATCTATGTATAATTAAGAAAATGGGGAGAATCCTGATTATCCAAAGGAAGACAAAAAAGGAGAAACACATGAATAAAAAGCAGATGGCAGTGGAAACAAATATTATTGCTTTTAATACCTATCTGGCTGGGCGTAGTGGCTCACGCCTGTAATCCCAGCACTCGGGAGGCTGAGGCAAGAGGATTGGTGCGAGTTCGAGACCAGCCTGGGCTACAAAAGTGAACTCAAGGCCAGCCTGAACTACATAGCAAGACCCTGTCTCAAAAAAAAAAAAAAAAACAAAAACAAAAACAAAAAAACCTATCTGTATGTAATAACATTAAGTAAACATGTACTAAGAGCTACTTAAAAGACTCAGATTATCACGCTAGATTTTAAAAGGCCAGCCAACTATATACTATTTTCAGCAATGCTACTTCTTTTTTTTTTTTTTAGTACCAGGGATTGAACTCAGGAGCTTGTACTTGCCAGGCTAGCACTTCTGCCATCGAGCTAGCTCCCAGACCAAGCAACTGTGCTTGAAATATACACTATTTGGGGTAAAATCTTTTGAAAGGTATTACATTTTTTGAAATGCATTAATGTTTTCCTGGAAAACTCAGTGGGCCCTAGTACCAAGAGGTTATGATTCAGGAGGCCTAGACGGGTCTGGAATTAGCACTTGGGCTGACAGGCTTGGTCTACTCTGTGCAGGTCACTACACCTGAGTCCACCACCAACTGGTGGCAAGGATGTGACACATTTCTCTCCTGATCTTTTTCTTCATCCGTGCAATAAATAATGTGGACAAGCCCACCCCGTAATTTTCTTCCTAGTGTTAGCATTGCATGGGCCTGGATCTGCTCTGTCCAATACATTGGCTGCTAGCTACATGTGGCTGTTGAAATTTAAACCAATTAATATTAGAAGTTCAGTTCGATGCAGGTGTGGTGATACATGCTTATAATTCCAGTGCTTAGGGAGGCTCAGACAAGAGAATTGCACACTCAGGCTTGGCCTGCACAGCTTAGCAACTTATCGAGACCCTGCTGTAAAATAAATAATAATAAAAATAATTGAGATGTAGCTCAGTGTGAAAGCCTGAGTTGAATAATTAGTACCAAATAAAAAATCATTTTGTTAGTCACTTTAGCAATACAAATCTCCATAGCCAGTTGTGGATAGTGGGGGTTATATTTTAGGTCAGGGAAGATATGGAATATTTCCATTATTTTCATATTAATTCACTAATCTTAACTGGATGATTTAGAATATCACTGTTGTGTCCCTAAAATGAAACCGCATTACTATCTCAACTCTTACCCCTCGAAGGTTGGAGTACCCAGAAGAATCATGCCCTAGCCAACCTACACGTTAATAATATTCACCCAGCTAAATCTCGTTCCACAAAACCACCTTGAACAAGAGGCCTTGTTGGGATCTATCATTAAGCCTACCCAGTGGCCCTCATGTTTTGTCCATGTTTCAACCTCAGGTAAAGAAGAGCTCCATGCTAGCAGTCGCACCAGAGCGCCTCAACATTAGTGATTCACAGTCCCGCAAGGAAGGCTTTCACACTGCATCCGGGAGACCAGTTTTGCCTCTTAAGAGCTCTTAACTGAACACTGATCCCATTGTGGTCACCTTCCCTGGGTCTTTCTCCTGTCTCACATTGTCACCAGTGACATGGTCCTCCCCGATGTCACACTCTAGCATACTGCCACACGGTCACAGACTCTCAGATAGTCACCCACAGTGGCAAAGTCTGACACTGTCACACACCATCATATTTCCACGCCACCCCCATGGGCTCCCTGGGTGGCTTGCCTGTCCGTGGGAGGTACTGAACTAACTCTTCAATAGATGAAAAGACTGGCTAGGGGTCAAAAGGAACCACGTGGCCTTACTCAGGACTTCCTCTCCTTTTCTGGCACGGAAGCCATGAGGAGCAAGGTCACTGGACAAATGGGATGTTATTGGGGTAGGAAGTTTAAGAAGAAAAGCAAAATGCTCATATAACCTGAAAAACAGGATGACCCCCAGGGAAGAAAGACACTTGTCTTACCTCGGACATGGCTTTAAGATGCTAAGGATTTATGACAGCTCTGTCCTTCACGCCCTCTGGGGGAGGACAGTATCCTGAGAAAGAAGAGGGCTGGAGAAGAAAACAGAAACCATAAAATTTCTTTTTTCTGTCTGCCCATAGCTCCCAGCATCACAGCCTAGAAACCCTGCTTCCTTCTCCTCTGTCCACTAAGAGGTAGATTTGAGTTGTCACTGAATGAAGTCCGTTTAACTAAGTTTACAATCCCTTTCCTCATGTGCTTTATATCTAAAGACTGCAACACATATTTTGTGAATAACTTATCTCCTCATTTCTATTTATGCATAATAACAACTGCAGAATGGTATTACCAAGCAAGGTTTTTTCACTTTTTCATGCATGAAGGTATTCCACTGGTGATCATTACTAGGGTCTTACGGGAATAAACAGTTGAGCCAAAGTAGGAAGCAGGTCCAAACTTTCACTTGTTCTATAAGATAACGATGATGACGTGAAATATGACCCCACCCTCTCTAGAGATGAGGGATAAAGTAATCGAGTGAGGGCCCTACAGGAAACATCTTTACACAGAGCATGCGTCGCCAGGGCCAAATGTTCTAGAAGACGCCACACTGCGGTCAGGGCATCATGGTCCTGGCTTAGAACAAAATGCACCTGAAAACCGAGCCCTTGACTTTGGAGATCAGTTTCTTCAGGGGTGTGTGTGTGTGTGTGTGTGTGTGTGTGTGTGTGTGTGTGTGTGTGTGATGTGTGATGTGTGTTGCAAATGCGGGTATACACGAACGCTCAGAAGAACCTTTTAATCATGAGTTCTTTTCCTTGGGATTTACTACCTTGAAGAACAAAGCATAACTTACTGGTAAGACACCCTAGTTCTGGGGATGAGGCGACATCGGCTTCAGTCAGGCCACCATACTCGGTCAAACTCTGTTCACAAAGTCACAACCTGGTCGCAGAAACTTTCACACGGTCCCACAGCACGACACATTCTCAGTGGCTCAATCTCAGTCTCAGTGCCTCACACACGCAGTCGTGGCGGGGGGCTTACTGGCCCACTGTCACACACCCTCCAGCAGCTTCTCTGTCACAGGGCTGCTTGCACCCAATGGCGTGGTCTCACACTGTCACAGGCTCCACACACAGGGTCTCACACTGTCACACAGTGTCACATCCTATAGCCTCAGCCTCACGCGGTGCTCACAGACAGCCTCTCACAGGCTCACGCACTGTTTGCACAGTTGCGTGCGCTGTCATGGGGCACCACTCGCGGTGGCCCCGTCTCGGTCTAGCATGGGCGCAGGTCCCCCCTGTCATCACGGGTGCAAGGGCCTCCCACGGGCACAGATCACTCGGCCTCTCCGGGAGTCACACCGCGCGCGTCACATTTTCTCACCCTCCCTGGGTCTCTCTCCCGTCTCACACTGTCACGGGTCACGTGGTCCTCCCCTCTGTCACACGCCGGTGCACTGTCACACAGTCACAGAGTCTCGGGCGGTCAGCCGCGGTGGCATGGTCCCACGCTGTCATGGGTCAGCTGCTGTCACACACCGTCACATTTCCACACCACCCCCTTTTCCGCGGCCTTCCGGAGTGGCTCGCCTGTCCAGCCCCTGGGCAGCAGGGTGTTCTCACCACCTCCCCGGCCGCAGGCCTGAGGTCCAGGCTGCTGCAGTGCTCACAAAGGCTCCGCGCACGGGCTGATGGGAAATGGAGTCCGACTCCTGTAACAAGGGCGGGGAGGGGGGTGCGGGGGGTGTGCGGGGGTTGGGTGTCGGGGAGGGTACGAACTCAAACTGCGCAGGCGCACTGGATCCACCCAAGCTGAGGCCGGTTGGGGGCCCAACGGGAAGGACTGTGTGAGCATGCGTAGTGTCAGCCAGCGGGGCAAAGGCTGCACCAGAGCGACTGAAGGTCCCATTAGCTTTGTGTGCTTCCTATTTCTTCTCTGCCTCACCCTTTCATTCATCATTTATTGAGGGCTTGCAGTGTGCCACGCACTGCTGTGAGCTCTGGGAAAAACACTACACAAGCTGACAAAATTTCTGACCTTCATAAATCTAACGTTGTTAAATCAAGACTTGAAGAAAAGAGGACTGACTCCTCCTCCTCCTCCTCCTCTTCCTCCTCCTTCCTCTCCATCTCCTTCTTCCTCTTCCTCTTCTCCTTCTCTCTCTCCCTCCTCTTCTTCCTTCTCTTCCTCCTCCTCTCCCTCCTCCTCCTCCTCTTCCTCTTCCTCTTCTTCCGCCTCCTCTTCTCCTCCTCCTCCCCCTCCTCCCCCTCCTCCTCCTTCTGCTCCTTCTTCTGATACATATTCTAGCTATTGTTTTGATACAGGGTCTCTCTATGTATTCCAGGCTGGTCTTGAACTCACCATGTCACCCAGGCTTTGACCGAACTCCCTGAGATTCTCTCGCCTCAGCCTACCTAGCACTGGGATTACAGGCATAGACCACCACTTCTGGTTGAACTGATACACATTATAAAGGAAAAGATTAAAATCATGTAGTTGTTTGCTATCATTTCCTTTATTTGACTTTTCTTTGAGAATATTTTATAAGAACTCATATCCTTAGACTAACTACTGTTCATATTGTAGGAAATTGGTTTCTGTCTTAGGAAATTTCTCTCCCCCAAATCACCAATGATAAGCACAGTATGAACTAAGAAATCTTACCTCGGTACACACACAAAAAAATGCAGTTATATTTACAAAGAGAGCTAAAACATGATGAAAGAAACAAATATGGTTAACAGTGGAAAATGGTTAAGTAAGTAACAGTACAAAACTATGCAAAACAAATGTGTGACAATTTGTCAATGCTTTGGGGTAACTTTATCTGTAAGGTGGAACAAAGCTGCTATACTTGTGTTAAGACTTCAGTCTCAGAGGACTGTGTTCCAAGTGTAAAAAGGAACACAACCACAAAATTGTAGTTGATTATGTTGGACCATTGGAAGTATGAACAGCCACTTGTTTTTAAAAACAGGCCCATGGGGCCAGGAAGGATGGCTCAGTGGTCTAAAGCACCTGCTTAGGAAAGCTTAGGCGGTTGCAGGGACCACGGTCCGATCCCCAGCACCACGTGCTGCGCCAGCCCTGCCCTCAGGGCAGGCTGAGCCGGCCACAAAAATAAATAAATAAACAAACAGAAGTTCTGAAACAAGAAACAATAAAAATAAAGAATAAAATCAGGCCCATATGCTTTAAGATAAACTTTCAGGATTTTTAGCTTTTTCTTCCTTCTAAAAAAATATGCAAAGATTGGGCTTCTTCTGTTGCTCTGACTTCTTTAGCCGACCATTATGGGCTCCAAACCCATCCATGCTTTGGCACATGCCATCTGTGATGGTTTGTATATAGGTGTCCCCTTAAAGCCTCATACAGTCACGGGTCAGCTGTTGGAGTTTGTGATTAACTCATGATCCACTGGGGTGATGGGTGTGAGGGCTGCTGGGATTATGGGTGCGAGTACCTCCTCCAGGCTGGGGTGGAGAGCTTGAATGCAGTTTTAGAGACAGACTTGCTCTCTGTTGCTATTGCTGCTGCTACTCCTTTTGCTTTATGCTGTCACTATGAAAGCTGCTTCTGTGCCCTGTGCCACTTTGACTTGGAACCAGTGGCATATGGACCGAAAGCTCCAGTAACTGTGAGTTAAATAAACCTTTCCTTCCCTAATTTTGAGTGTCAGATATTTGCCCCAGCAAGGAGAGTAGAGTACCCGGGACACCATGGCTTCGAGGCTTTGTGGGTGATGCCATGCCATTATGGGTACACACTGTCTGTCTTTCAGTGCCAGAAACTGAACCCAGAGATTCAGCACTGAGATAAATATAGTGGTTTTTATTTTTATTTTGAACAGGGTCTCATCAGTCAATAGGTTGCCCAGGCTGGGCTTGAACACACAAACTTCCTCCTCACCCTCCTCCTCCTCCTTCTTTTGCAGAACTGGGGATCAAACTCAGGACCTTGCACTTGCCAGGTAGGCACTTGTGCCCCTGAGCTATCTCCCTGGCCTCAAGCTTCTTTTGAGGGCTAGGTTCCATGCATGCCCCTTTATGCCCAGGTTATCCTATATTTCCTTAAGCAACTCACCAGTGTGTGGCTGTTATGGTTTATGTCTAGTTGTCCCCCGAAAGCCTCATGCGACCATGGGGCATCTCTTCTATAGATTGAGACTTGATTTGTGATCCCTGGGATTGTGTTTTAGTACTGATGGGATTATAGGTCTGAGTAAGGCTGAGACTACAGGTGTGGTCTAGGGCTGATATCCTAAGGCAGGGAGCCTGAATGCAATATAAAGAGAGACAGAGCTGGGCATGGTGGTGCACGCCTGTAATCCCAGCACTCGGGAGGCTGAGGCAGGAGGATCGGTGTGAGTTCAAGACCAGCCTGGGCTACCAAAGTGAGCTCAAGGCCAGCCTGAACTGCATAGTGAGACCCTGTCTCAAAAAAGACAATAAATAAATAAATAAATAAATAAATAAATAAATAGAGACAGAGAGACAGACTCAAGCTGTTGCTGTTGCTCTCTGCTTCCCTGTTTGGTTGGCTACCTGTGCCACCATTTTGTTGCTGTTCCACTGCCATGAGCTGGATGCTGTCTGCCCTGTTCTACTCAGCCTTGGGCCAGACGAATATGGACTGAAGCCTCCACGAACTGTGAGCTAAATAAACCTTTCCTTCCTTCATTTTGAGTGTCGGGTATTTGTCCCAGCAACGAGTAAAAAGTAGCTAAGACAGAATTTGATACCAGAGAAGTGGGGTTGTTGCTGTGACTATGCCTGACAACGTGGGTTGCAATTCTCTGTTGTTGGTGCCAAAAGAAACGACGAGAAGACCCGGTGAATAAACTTCAGAGGACTCACTTATCTCTCTCAAAGTGAGCCCAGAGCTGCAGAAACAGCTCACTTTTATTGAGGGCTACAAGAGGGCTATGGAATGTGCGAGACTACTTTACAGATTACAAATCACAATGTCTTCTACCATTTGCCTAACACTAGGTTCACACAGATGCTAACAGATAACCAAGGAGCAGGGGAGGTGACAACCCTTAACATCCCAAGCAAGAGGTCAATAAACAGGGCACCAGCAAAGGAAGCCGCTATCTGCAGGTGTAAATCCCAGCTTTCCGGGACCTACAACAGACAGCAGCCCTCCCTGGGCTCTGTTTCTTATTTCCTACTTCTAGGATATCAATTGGGCATATTGCTATAATGTGGATTACAAGCTTTTGCGAATGGCTTACAGGAAGAGACAGGAAAGGTTCAGAGATGTTGGCTAAAAACAAAGCACTAGAATGGCTTTGGCTGTTCAGCTTGGGTGATTCTGGTCAGAGCTTAGACCCAAAGACTGACAGAAGACCTGCCTATAAAGACCAGGCCGAGTAGGTTTCTGCTGGAAAAAAGGACAGCATTGGTCATTGGACTCCAGATGATTTGTGCTATGGATTGGCTGAAAGTCTGTCAGAATTTTGCTCATGCCCAGAGACTTTGCCTAAGACTGAGATTAACTATGGCAGACTGATTAATCTTTCAAGAGACATTTCAAAGCAGCAAACCATTGGGGCGGTGGCATGGTTGTTATTGGCAGCTTTTAGCCAGATTTATGTTGAAAATCAGGAGCAGAGAGCCAAGCAGGATGATTTAAAATGTGAGTTTGGCCAGAAAGGAAGCACCAGGAAAGCTGTGGACTGCAAAGATGGAGCTGAGAGGGTCTCCATCGCTGGGAAGGAACCAGCGAATCAAAAAGATGGCCTGAGGGCATCACAAGAGGCGGCAGCTGTCTGTGCTTTGCAGCCCCAGAATTGCAAAGGAAAGAGGCTTTGCCTTGAGAAGAAGGCCACAGAGACCCAAGTACCAGAATGGCGGCAGCGGCCAAACCAGGTTCCAAAATGGCACCAGCATGGAGAATTTGTTCCTAGGAATCAAGGTCGGAGTGTTCATCAATCCAGGCACTCCACCCCTACAAGCAAGAGAGAAGGTAGCCTGGCTACTGCTCCAGCTGGCCTCAGACCCTGGCATCATCCACGTGGCATTGGTTTTAGGAGCATTCAGAATGCAAGAACTGTTAGTTTAAGAAGGTTTCCACCTCGATTTCAGAAGAAGGCCTGGGAGGCCAGGCAGTGTGCCCCTGAGAGGGCAGCGTGTGAAGCAGAGAGTGAGAAGCCAATTCAGTGGAAACCCCAAAAGTTTGGAAAAGCCAGGAACGTGGATCATGCTAAGAGGGAGCAAAGCCAGCCTAAGAGAGAAGCCATGGGAATTACCACCAAGAGTGCCGTAGGAGTGGAGTTGCTGGATTTTGGACATGTGTTGGTCCAAAGTTTTGTTTTTTTTTTCTTGTCTTTTAGAGACAGGGTCTCACTATGCAGCTCAGGCTGGCCTTGAGCTCATTTTTGTAGCCCAGGCTGGTCTCAAACTCGCACTGATCCTCCTGCTTCAGCCTCCCAAATGCTGGAATTACAGGTGTGCACCACCATGCCCAGCTGGCCCAAGTGTTTTGTATTACCCTGTTGTTTACAGTTTTTGAAGTGGTAATGTTTATCTTATGCCTTTGAATGTTGGATATGTTTAACTTTTCTTTTGTACAGGAGCTCACAGATGAGAGTTTGCCTTGGATCTTGGAGGAGACTTGGGATTTGGACTTTTCAGTAGTGCTGAAACTGTTGGGACTTTGGCAACTCTTCCAGATAGACTAAAATGTCTTTTGTACAAAGGGATATGTATGAGAGTTTGGGGGTCCAGGGATGGAATTATGGCTTACGTCTAGTTGTCCCCCCAAAATTGCATGCAGTGATGGGGCGTGGCTTCTATAGATTGAGACTTTATTCATGGTCCCTGGGATTGTGTTTTAGTACTGAAGGGATTATCGGTCTGATTAAGGCTGAGACTATGGGTGTGGTCTAGGGCGGATCTCCTAAGGCAGAGAGCCTGAATGCAATATAAAGAGAGACCGAGAGACAGACTCAAGCTGTTGCTGTTGCTCTCTGCTTCCCTGTTTGGTTGGCTACCTGTGCCACCATTTTGTTGCTGTTCCACTGCCATGAACTGGATGCTGTCTGCCCTGCTCTACTCAGCCTTGGGCCAGGCGAATATGGACTGAAACCTCCATGAACTGTGAGCTAAATGAACCTTTCCTTGCTTTATTTTGAGTGTCGGGTATTTGTCCCAGCAACGAGGGCAAAGTAACTAAGACAGTGAGCATTTAGGCTATTTCCAGAACTTAGCCGTTCTAGGATGTGCTGCCAAAATAGGCATTTGTGCATCAGGGTAGTATGATTACCTAACACGGTGGAAAACACAACCCGCATGGGCAGTGACAATGATAGTATGGGGCTGCGCCGTCTGTTATTTTGGAATGTAAATGGACTGTGTGCTTTGGAGGACTACTTGAAAATAACTATTATCAAACTATTGGCATTCACTTGTATTTTCAACACATTCACGGATTAGCAAATTTTCAAATATGGAACATGTGTGGGCATACTGAACTAAATATAGCATCACTTACATAATGCTTGACCTGAAAGTACTTTTTAAAGCACCTGTATATAATTAGAACTTGGCTCTCAATGATGCACAAAATGTGTCCCTATATTCCTGTCCTTAATGACTGAATACAATTTCTTTTTTTTTTTTTTTTTTTTCCTTTGGTACCAGGAATCAAACTCAGGACCTTGTGCTTGCCAGGCAAGCACTTAATCCACTGAGCTATCTTCCCAATGCAATGACTGAACACAATTTCATTCAACATCAGATTGGGCTTCTTAAGAAGCTGGATCATAACTTTTTTTTTTTTTTTTTTTTTTTTTTTTTTTTTTTTTTTTTTTTTTTTTTTTTTTTTTT